>OU342745.1:474813444-475043701 GCA_910589775.1 Avena eriantha
GGGCGCCATGTAGGACGTCGGTGGATCTTGGGAGGTGTAGTGACCTGCTGCGGAGGTCAAGCTCCAAGAGGCCCTGGCGAGCCTATGGATGGACGAAGCCAGGACCCATGTCCCTGTGTAAGGCCGGGGGGCCGTAGGGAGAAGGATGAAGGAAATATGCCCTAGAGGCAATCATAGAGATGATTGTATTTCATGTGTATCCATGAGTTATTATAATGTTCCTTGAATATCCATATACCAGGCAACTTGTATTGATTGGCAATTATGTGAATTGTTTGTGAAACTCTTTACTTGTATGGTTATCTAATAATTGTCCCTAGTCGGAGTTCATGCGAGGACACACGTGAATATTAGACTAGCACATCGATTGGTTAATGACTATGTTTCGCAAGTCATTGACATGGAGATGTCAACCAATGATGTGGACACATGTTATGAACATGGGGTTGGACTGACCCAACATGAGACTAGCAATAATACTTGCAAGCTCTCTCTACACATCGTGTACGTTTTGTCCTTAGACCTGAGATTGTCGCATGTACTTGAGATGTGGATCGACCTACTTTGGGGCTATCAAACACTACTCCGTAACTGGGGTAGTTATAAAGGTAGCTTTCGGGGTTTGTCCTGATACATGCTGCAAGGCATCGGTCAATCAAGATGGGATTTGCCCCTCTCTACTTGAGAGAGATATCTCTGGCCCCTCGAGTGATCGGATCCAGAAATGCATGGCCGGTGCTACATATGGTTAAGAGTTAACCTAGTAAAGGGATTCTGAATCACCAGTATCGAGAAAGAGAGGTCAGCTTAGAGCTAGACAAATATCGTGAGGCAAAGGGAAAGACATGTACTCAACCTTGTGATGGTTCTTCTGAATGATCTTTATATGCGTTTAGGGAGTTGGCACGTCTTGCTAGAGGCCGCTACCAACTATTGACGGAGTAAGTGTACTCGCGTCATGTCTATACGTGTATGAACCTATAGGGTCACCACACTTTAGGGGCTGGAGCCTAATGAGGATTGGATCCGAATTAGACCAGGCTTAGGCTGCTAATGGGCTGCTAATGTAGAAGCCCACCAGGGATGCCTATATAGAGGGAGTGAAGGCGAGCTGAAAAGGAGAGAGCATTCCACCCAGCCGCCACTCCTCTTCCGCCTGTGTTGCACGCGCAGACCTAGCAGTCTGGCGTGTGACGACTTCCACTCCGGACGTGTGGATACCTCGGAGGTGCTGCATCTAGTAGCACTTGGACGAGCCGCGCAAAGGGGAGCTGCTCGTGGGACGAGGACGAGGAGGAGACGTAGAACATCTACACTGCCGCAACGTGCTTCATCGAGTTCCGCACCTGCGCGTCTAGCGGTAATCCCGTGATCTATGACAATAGTATTCCTGGTTGACGCGGTAGAAATTTTGATTTTACGCTAGTGTAGCCTACCCGTGACCCTACAGTGGTATCAGAGCCGATGCTATTCAGTCATAGGTTCGGGAAGTTTGCATATGGTGATATGTAGATTGATATGAATGATATGATCGTTGTATGGCGGTGTTTCTGGATTGATCTATGATCTTAATTTCCGTGATCGTGATTCTAAGGTCGTCGAACGACTTACCCCTACCGGTCGGTTTTCCGCCATCGGGGTAGACAGTGACACATAAATCCTTCTGAATCACGCGAAGATCAATATGATTGATCGAATCAGGAATTAGAATCTGAATCGACGTACCGTGATCAAAGGAGTTTGGTCAAATCGGAACTATGGTCGGTTTATGGTAAATTGGATTTGCCGATCAAAATCCTTATAGAAAATTGTATAGATTTGATCTCTCTGTTTATGGTTAAAGGTACCGCGAGGGGCGCTGCCCCTTCGAACCCCGCAGGGGGAGACCCCCTAGACCCCCCTTAGTCGCAGCCCCCTTTTTGTATCTCGTTAAGGTTCATAGGTGGTACGATTTCACATGATCCGGTAGAATGCGATTCTATGCACAACTTGTTTTTGCAGGATTTATGTGATCAGTATGGCCCAAAAATGTATGTGATGCATGTATGTATTTTTTCATGACCTGCGTGTCGTGAGTTGGGCAACACGGCTGGAGCCATATGTGTTGTCAATTATTGTAATGGCCTGCGTGCCAACTTGTGATGATCCCAATACCATGTAATTTTGATTACTAGATGTTAGGAGTAATAGCTTGTATTAGTTCTTGGAGAACTCATCACTTGGAGGATGGCTCGCATAGAGCATGAAGATGGAGATCATCATGGTGGACAGGTTCTATGGCGATGGAGATCACCATGAGAAAATGGGCCATACTGTATCACATCTATGTGAATGCTATTCTTATACGTTTTACTACTATGCATGCTTAGATGATAGAAGTAGAACGATCCCTCACAAAGTTTAAGTTAACCATGCCCTCCCAACCAAACCTTGCACCATCCTATGCCCTGTACAATCGTTGGTGGGTCTATGAAATTAGGGTGCCACGGTTTTCCTTGGCTGGATGGGTTTGTATCGGATACCTACACGCATAAGGGTTGGTGAGCTTAACAAGGTCATCTTAACAGTTAAGGACCTTGGGGCATAAAGGTTGGGCGCCTAGTTTTGACATAGAGATGTCACCCAACAACAAGAGTCATATGTGATATGATTAGCAAAGGTTGCTTACCGATTTACCTTGTCTTCTAGCAGTGATGCTAAAGCTCACTAGTCGACTTGTTAATTGTGGATCTTGAATCACTTAGTATCAATAGAGGGATGTTGATTTAAGTGGGAGTATATGCTATTAAATTGTTTAATATGTTTTACTCTTTCATGGTTACATGGCTTAGTATTTTGCATATTTTTTTGTTGTAGATCAATGGCACCGAACAATTCATCACCTTTTGCTTTGCGTTCGATTCTTGAAAAGGATAAACTAAATGGAACAAACTATTCGGACTGGGTCCGTAACCTGAGAATTGTTCTCAGGGCTGAGAAAAAGGAAACTGTTCTGGATACCCCAATCCCGGATGAACCTGCTGATAATGCAACTGCTACCCTTAAGAATGCCTACAAGAAAGCATGTGATGAATCTCTTGAGGTCAGTTGTCTTATGCTTGCATGCATGGAACCTGATCTTCAAAAACAGTTTGAGGATCAGGAAGCGTACGATATGATCGTTGCGCTTAAGGACATGTTCCAGACTCAGGCTAGGACTGAGAGGTACAATGTCGCTAAGTCCTTTGTGGAATGCAAGCTGGCAGAGGGAGCAGCTGTAGGCCCCCATGTGATCAAAATGGTTGGTTACAGTCAGACTTTGGAAAAGCTTGGTTTTCCATTAGGCCAAGAGTTGGCCACTGACTTCATTTTGGCATCTCTTCCATCTAGCTATGGGCATTTCATTTCGAACTACCATATGCATGGGGTGGAGAGGGGCCTTAATGAATAATGTGGGATGCTGAAACAGCAGAATGTGACATTAAGAAGTGTGCAGGGCATAGCCATGTGATGGCTGTGCAGAACAAGCCTAGCTTCAAGAAAAAGGGCACTTCTTGGCAGAAGAAGAAGGGCAAGGCTAAGGATACGATCCCTAAGCCAAACCCTGCACCCAAGCAAAAGGCTGGTCCTGCAGGAGACACTGAGTGTTTCTTTTGTCACGAATATGGCCACTGGAAGAGAAACTGCAGCAAGTACCAGGCTTCTTTGAAGAAAAGTGGAAGTAAGAGTACTTCCCACTCAGGTACACTTGTTGTAAATGTTGTGGACATTTTTCTCGCAGATTCTTATGTTAACTCTTGGGTATTTGATACCGGATCGGTTGCTCATATTTGCAATTCGATGCAGGGGCTAATAAGGACTAGAGAAGTGCAAAAAGGCGAAGTGGATTTTCGCGTCGGAAAATAAAGCAAGGGTTGCTGCATTGTTCGTCGGCGTCATGCAACTTCACCTTCCGTCAGGATTTATCATGGAGTTGAATAATTGTTATTACATTCCTAGTATGGGTCGAAACATTTTATCACCTTCATGTTTGATGAGGGATGGTTATTCATTCGCGAGTACAAACAATGGTTGTGTAATCTCTAAGAATGCTATGTTTGTGGCTGATGCTCCCATTGTGAATGGGTTATTTATTTTAAATCTTGATAATGCATGTGTTTACAATGTTAGTGCTAAAAGGCTTCGCCAAATGATTTGAGTCCTACCTATCTATGGCATTGTCGTTTGGGGCATATAAGTGAAAAAGCGCATGAAGAAGCTCCATGGTGATGGTCTTCTAACTTCGTTTGATTTTGAATCATACGAGACATGTCAAGCTTGTTTACTTGGAAAGATGACCAAGACGCCTTTACGGGGTTTCCCGAGAGAGCGACAGACTTGTTGGAACTCATACATACTGATGTATGTGGACCAATGAGCACGACAGCCAGAGGAGGATATCACTACTTCATTACTTTCACTGATGATTTCAGTAGATATGGCTATGTCTACTTGATGAAGCATAAGTCTGAAACTTTTGAAAAGTTCAAAGAGTTTCAAAATGAGGTAGAGAATCAACGTGGCAAGAAAATAAAGGCCTTGCGATCTGATCGCGGAGGCGAATATTTGAGTCACGAGTTTAGCAATCATCTTAAGAGTTGCGGAATTGTTCCACAGCTCACGCCGCCCGAACGCCTCAAAGAAACGGGGTCTCTGAACGGCGTAATCGAACTTTGTTGGACATGGTTCGATCGATGATGAGCCAGTCGGATTTACCATTATCATTTTGGGGTTACGCCGCTAGAAACAGCAGCTTTCACACTAAATAGGGTACCATCTAAATCCGTAGTTAAGACACCATATGAGATGTGGACTGGAAAGAATCCCAGTTTGTCTTTTCTAAAGATTTGGGGTTTGTGATGCATTTGTCAAGCGACTTCAGTCGGACAAGCTAACACCCAAATCGGATAAGTGCATTTTTGTGGGATACCCAAGGGAAACCTTAGGGTATTACTTCTACAACCGAGAGAAGAGGGCAAAGTGTTTGTCGCTCGTAGCGGTGTTTTCCTAGAGAAAGAGTTTCTCACAAAGGGAACGAGTGGAAGGTCGGTGCGACTTGAAGAAGTTCAAGATGAGCCAGTTGGGGATGCTTCTACGAGTGATGCTATTGTAGCAGAACAAGTTGAGGAACCCGTGGCAATAGAAGCACCACAACCACGAAGGTCGGCGAGGCTCCGCGAAGCGCGAGAGTTATTATTGTTAGACAATGATGAGCCTGCGACCTATGCAGAAGCGATGGTGGACCCAGACTCTGAGAAATGGCTGATTGCCATGAGATCCGAGATAGAGTCCATGGGAGACAATCAAGTTTGGAACTTGGTTGACCTGCCTGATGGTTTTAAAGCCATCGAGTGCAAGTGGATCTATAAGAAGAAGATTGATATGGATGGAAATGTTCACATCCATAAAGCTCGACTTGTTGCAAAAGGTTTTCGACAAGTTCAAGGAGTTGACTACGACGATACTTTCTCGCCCGTAGCGATGCTTAAATCTATACGGATCATTCTAGCCATTGCTGCACATTTCGATTATGAGATATGGCAGATGGACGTCAAGACGGCTTTCTTAAATGGAATCCTTTCTGAGGACGTGTATATGATGCAGCCCGAAGGTTTTGTCGATCCAAACAATGCTGGAAAGGTATGCAAACTTCAAAAGTCTATTTATGGCTGAAGCAAGCATCTCGGAGTTGGAACATTCGATTTTGATGAAGTTGTAAAGGAGTTTGGCTTCACCAAAAACGAACAAGAACCTTGTGTGTATAAGAAAGAAAATGGGAAATCACTTGTGTTTCTAATCTTATATGTGGATGACATATTATTGATTGGAAATGACATTCCTATGCTCGAGTCTGTTAAGACCTCATTGAAAAATAGTTTTCTATGAAGGACTTGGGAGAAGCGGCATATATTCTGGGTATCAAGATCTATAGAGATAGATCAAGGAGGCTAATTGGATTAAGCCAGAGTACGTACATTGACAAAGTGTTGAAACGGTTCAGCATGGAAGAGGCTAAGAAGGGGTTCTTGCCCATGTCTCACGGCATTAAACTCAGCAAGACTCAGTGTCCTTCGACCACTGATGAGCGAGAATGCATGAGTAGGGTTCATATGCTTCGGCTATTGGATCCATCATGTATGCAATGACATGTACTCGCCCAGATGTTTCCTATGCTCTAAGTGTTACGAGCAGATACCAGGCTGATCCAGGTGAGATTCACTGGACAGCGGTAAAGAATATCCTTAAGTACTTGAGAAGGACTAAGGATATGTTCCTAGTTTATGGAGGTGAGGTTGAACTCAGTGTAAAGGGTTACACAGATGCGAGTTACCTTAATGACTCAGACGACTCGAAATCGCAATCAGGTTATGTGTTTGTCATGAATGGTGGTGCTGTGAGCTGGAAAAGTTCCAAGCAAGATACAGTGGCCCTCCTCTTCAACAGAAGCTGAATATATTGCTGCCTCGGAGGCTGCAAAGGAAGCTGTTTGGATTAGGAATTTCCTGATCGCTCTTGGTGTGGTTCAGGGCTCGTCCAATCCCTTGGACGTTTATTGTGACAACAATGGTGCTATTGCACAAGCCAAAGAACCTAGACAGCACCAGAAGAACAAACATATTCGCATGCGCTACCATCT
The DNA here is from genome assembly GCA_910589775.1 of Avena eriantha. Classification (NCBI taxonomy): domain Eukaryota; kingdom Viridiplantae; phylum Streptophyta; class Magnoliopsida; order Poales; family Poaceae; genus Avena; species Avena eriantha. The sequence goes on from OU342745.1 coordinate 474,820,100, forward strand.
GATTCGTGAGTTCATTGATGAAGGTAGTGTCATGTTATGCAAAATACATACGGACTCAAATGTTGCTGATCCCTTGACTAAGCCACTCCCGCAGCCTGCGCATGAAGCGCACACAAGAGCAATAGGTATTAGATACTGTCTAGATTGACTCTAGTGCAAGTGGGAGACTGAAGGAAATATGCCCTAGAGGCAATCATAGAGATGATTGTATTTCATGTGTATCCATGAGTTATTATAATGTTCCTTGAATATCCATATACCAGGCAACTTGTATTGATTGGCAATTATGTGAATTGTTTGTGAAACTCTTTACTTGTATGGTTATCTAATAATTGTCCCTAGTCGGAGTTCATGCGAGGACACACGTGAATATTAGACTAGCACATCGATTGGTTAATGACTATGTTTCGTAAGTCATTGACATGGAGATGTCAGACCAATGATGTGGACACATGTTATGAACATGGGGTTGGACTGACCCAACATGAGACTAGCAATAATACTTGCAGCTCTCTCTACACATCGTGTACGTTTTGTCCTTAGACCTGAGATTGTCGCATGTACTTGAGATGTGGATCGACCTACTTTGGGGCTATCAAACACTACTCCGTAACTGGGTAGTTATAAAGGTAGCTTTCGGGTTTGTCCTAATACATGCTGCAAGGCATCAGTCAATCAAGATGGGATTTGCCCCTCTCTACTTGAGAGAGATATCTCTGGGCCCCTCGAGTGATCGGATCCAGAAATGCATGGCCGTGCTACATATGGTTAAGAGTTAACCTAGTAAAGGGATTCTGAATCACAGTATCGAGAAAGAGAGGTCAGCTTAGAGCTAGACCAAATATCGTGAGGCAAAGGGAAAGACATGTACTCAACCTTGTGATGGTTCGTCTGAATGATCTTTATATGCGTTTAGGAGTTGGCACGTCTTGCTAGAGGCCGCTACCAACTATTGACGGAGTAAGTGTACTCGCGTCATGTCTATACGTGTATGAACCTATAGGGTCACACACTTTAGGGGCTGGAAGCCTAATGAGGATTGGATCCGAATTAGACCAGGCTTAGGCTGCTAATGGGCTGCTAATGTAGAAGCCCACCAGGGATGCCTATATAAGAGGGAGTGAGGCGAGCTGAAAAGGAGAGAGCATTCCACCCAGCCGCCACTCCTCTTCCGCCTGTGTTGCACGCGCAGACCTAGCAGTCTGGCGTGTGACGACTTCCACTCCGGACGTGTGGATACCTCGGAGGTGCTGCATCTATAGCACTTGGACGAGCCGCGCAAAAGGGAGCTGCTCGTGGGACGAGGACGAGGAGGAGACGTAGAACATCTACACTGCCGCAACGTGCTTCATCGAGTTCCGCACCTGCGCGTCTAGCGGTAATCCCGTGATCTATGACAATAGTATTCCTGGTTGACGCGGTAGAAATTTTTGATTTTACGCTAGTGTAGCCTACCCGTGACCCTACAAAGGGAGTCGACCATGGCATAGGCCATGCCTGAACAAGACCCGTCCATGGATCGTGTTATGGCTGCCAGGTTGGCGAGGGGGCCACGATAGAGGGAGGTGTCAGTGCTGGTGGTGTTGGCACTGGAGGGGGCCGACGTTGGAGGGGCCGACACTGGAGCAGGTGGCCGAGGTTGAGGAGGCCGATACACTGGGCTCTTGCCTGCGGTAGTTCAGGCTCGGTCACCATCCAGGAGGGGCCGTCGAGGGTGCAGCAGGAGTCGGCAGGAGTGGTGGGCGAGCCACGGTGCGAAACACATGAGGAGGACGAGCAGCCTTGCGTGCTTGATTCTGGGCCTCGAGTTGCAAATAGATCGCACCTCGGAGAAGCTTGGGTAGGGTTTCAGCAGAGGGATGAAGGCAACTTGCTTCTCAAATTGTTCGCCTAGACCGACGAGGAGGCGTTGATGAGGGCACGGTCGTCCACGGGATCACCGAGCTCCCGAAGTTCTTCGCCGATGGCCTTGATGCGTTGGCAAAAGACGGTGACGTGGGAATCGCCTTGAGTGCTGGTACGAAGCTCGATGTGGAGAGTGTTGCCGCGTGAATGGGAGTTGTCCTGGAAAAGCTACTAGAGGGCAGTCCAAAGTTGCGCTGTCGTGGCGTCATCGGTGGAGACTAGGTTGAAGAGCTTGGCAGAGATCCTAGTGTAAATCCATTGCATGACGGTGAGGTCGTCCTTGACCCAGCGCGGATCGGCGGGGCCGCAGCGTAGAGGCGAGGTTGATATGATTGCGGAGTCCGCAGCGACCAAGATGAACGTGGAAGAGGTGGCGCCAATGATAAAAATTGTGCTTGGAGAGATCGAGGACGATCAGGACGAAGGGAGAGAAGTCGGCGATCGTGTCGGCTAGGGTAAGTTGTGGAGGCTATGGGTTTTGGTAGGGAATTTGGTGGAGAGTAGAGGTGGAGGAGGAAGATAGAGGTGCGCCGGCGGCGCGGGCTTCAGCCGGCGTCCAGAGTGGACAAGTCGGGGTCGGCAGTGGCGGAGTTGGCGGAGCCATCTAGGTGCGCAAAAACCTAGACGTCTGATACCATGATAATTTGGGATAATAATAACTTGTATTGATTTGAACAATAGTACAAAGTTTATATAGAAGAGAGGAGGGGGGTCGGCCAGCCCTAAACCGACTTAGGACTAGAGTCCTACTATAACTCTAACTCAATTCTAATAGAAGCCTGTCAAACTTCACTTCATTCGGCCTCATGTTACCTTCAAATTCTCCAATAGTACTGGATGGAAGCCTACCATCCAAGACGCCCCTCCCATATGGGATCTACATCTCTCTTGGACTCTAGGGTAGCCACAAACACATTCTCCCCAAAAGGCCGGAACCAAGACAACGGTGGCGGCGACGAGGACCCAAGACGCCAGCAACCAAAGTAAGGATGAGTCGACTGACCAGCCCTCCATTTTTCAACCTCAAGGTAGCTCAAGTCGTACCGCTTCCCGCAGGCGAGGATGTTGGCCTCCTCAAGGTTGCTAGAATTTCCTGCCAGGAAACTAACGAACTGGACCTAGAAGCAGGTCCAACCGCACCACCACATTCTTGAGCAAATACGACCACTCGAGAAGTATGCACTACTAGGAAACAATTTATAGGTAGACAAGATATTCTGTGGCGCATATGTAAAACCATGCGCCACAAATATGTATCAGTGACGCACGTGAAAATATGCGCCACGGAAGTTTGGCACTTCAGTGGCGCACGGAACCAATATGCGCCACAGAAGTCCACATTTATGTGGCGCATACGTATGCGCCACAGAAAGTGATGATTCTGTGGCGCATATAGACGTATGCGCCACAGAAAGTTGATGGGACGAAGCACCAAAAAAAGGGGAGAGAAACTTCGGTGGCGCATATGTCCATATGCGCCTGGTATATGCGCCACAGAACAAGCAAAAACAGATCCCCCCTCCCCCCCACGTGGATCACCTTTTCAGTTTTGTAAAAAAATAAACAAAAATGATAGAAAACTTCAAAAAAAATAATTCCTTTGAGTTGTAGTTTGATTTTAGGTTATAGATGTAGACAAAATTGAAAAACTTGAATTTCGATGTATTTTGCAAAAATAGGTCATGGCACGGTAAAACGGCTATAACTTTTGCATACGATGTCAGAAAAAAATCTTTAACCTATCAAAATGATCGTCTCGAAATCCTACTAGAATCCAACGCCTATGGCCATTCTCGATTTTACAGAATCCCCAAATTCGAAAAGAGTAAAATTTATTTAGGGTAGAACTGCAAAAAATAAAAAAGGGGGTGAAACTTATGTGGCACATTTCTCCCATATGCGCCACAGAAGTCTTGGGCGGGATTCGAAATTTGAATCCTGCCGGTGCCCTTCTCCCTCTCTTTTTCCTTTTTCTCCCCCACTTCTTCTCCCCTCCTCACTTCTCCTCCCCTCCACACTTCTCCCCTTCTCCTCCCTCCGACCACCTCCTCCGACAACCTCCTCCTCCTCCGGTGACCTCCTCCTCCTCCTCCACCACCACCTACTCCAACGACCTCCTCCTCCTCCACCACCAACTCCCGCGAACTCCTCCTCTTCCTCCTCCTCCTCCTCGACCACCAACTCCGGCGACCTCCTCCTAGCCCTCCTCCAGCCACCACCACCACCACCACCACAACCACCACCTCCGGCCAGATCTAGATCTAGCCCGGGTTTTTTTTTGAAATTTGAAAAAACTTCTGTGGCGCATATTGGCCATATGCGCCACAGAAGTTTGAGATCTGGCCCGCCTTTATTTAAAATTTGGGAAAAATCTTATGTGGCGCATATTGTCCATATGCGCCACAGAAGTTTGAGATTTATGTGGCGCATTTCAATATGCGCCACAGAAGATAGTTATCGGTGCCGAGGTATCAGTGGCGACTAGGAAATGCGCCACGGATAGTGAAAAAAGGTGCGCCACTGATAAGCTGTTTCCTAGTAGTGATGGGACCACACAACAGCCGTGTAGTCGAGTGATGATTTGTAAGGCCGGAGCTCGAACATAGCTACCGTGTAGTCGGCCGGCTCGAGGGTTTTGTCGAAGTAGGTGTGAATTTAAGCCCGACCTTTCAGACCGCCGGGCAGCGGCCGAGCATGTGGAGCTCCCGGCATCGGTGCGGTCATCCTGATAGCCAGAGACCTCCTCAACATCCAGAAGCTCTAGGTTGGGGAAGTTGCGAATGAGCCCCTATATATTTATATGTTTCTTTTGTGATTGCATTGACGATAATGTCGGCGATGGAGAAGACAGTCAGCTTGAGGACACCAGCATGGTGTGGAAATTGTAGAACCCTAAAATATTCTGGTGTCTTCATTTGGTTGACCCTCGTGGGTATATATAGACGTACATGGAGGGGATACACTTGGAGTAGAAGAAGATGAGTCCTAGTCTATCTCTAAGTTCTATACATATTCTAACATTTCCCCTCAGTCGTAGCGGGAGAGAAGCGGACGTTTGCGACTGGATTTGAATTCCGCCAACTTCTCCTCCATGTCATCATCAATTGCATCTTTGATGATCTTGGCCAACACCTAGGGCAGTGACTGTGTCCCCTTCTGGTGCCTCTCTTTCCTCCCTCAGTCACAGCGGGAGTGTCATGGACGCAAGCGATGGCGCGAACGTTGTTGACTAGAATTGTTGCCGATGTATAGCTATAGACATTGTTGTTGATATCGATGTCGAGATAGTCGATTGTGATGTAGCCGTGATCGAGGTGGGTATGGTCGATGTCATAGTCGTCGTAGTGGTGTGGCCGCCATTGCCAGAGGCGCAAAAAATTGCTCGTTTTTTGTTGTTGTTGTTGACAGAGCTACAGTTGTGGACGTTTTGCACCTTGTAGAGGTACCGCCGGGGGCATCTCGCGGACACGGTCATAGGTGAGACCACCAGTTTTGCCAGGACTGGAGGAAGTCACCGAGCACACACGGTTTTGCCAGAACCGTATGCGCGGTCGTAGGAGCATCACAATTGTGATGTTGGTTTATTGATGCAGTCGTATGTGTCGTGGACGCGGTCGATGTCGTCGTCGGGGTTGTGGACGCGGCCAATACCGTTGTCGTGCCTTGCAGTTATACTGTCAGAGGACGTCGTAGATGTATGTCCATCATGTGGACGGGTATAGTAGTGGCGGTAATGTGTTGACGAAGATGTTGATGTAGACCTTGACAATGATGTGTCGGCGATGTCGCAGCAGACGTCACAACGATGATCGTTTCTTTAAGGCGTCCCTTATGGCGACGATGGTGTCGATGTCATGCTGCATGTGAGAAGTCGACGAAGTCGTGTCCCACACTGGCCTGGCGTGTGGATGATGTTGATGTCGCTACTCGTGGATGCTCGATGAAGATCTTGGCTCGTAGCCTGGTGGTGTCGTACAACTTGATGTAGTTGTTCGGCTTGGTGCAGTGCAGATCAGTACGGCTTGATGTAGACACGTCTTGGCATGTGGGAGGTCGTCGACGATCTTGGCCAGTCGACATATGATGTAGTCGATCGGCATGTGAACGCGACGATCGGCGCTTGGTTCGGTCACCAAAAGCTTGGCTGGTTTGTCTCTAGTGCATGGCGTTGGTGCTATCTCCTGCTGATCCTCTCGTGGAGCTGCCTTGGGACATGATCAGCGTGATGTTGCTGTTTGTCGGGCCATGTGTGGGTGCGACATGGAGTAGGAACATAGTAGTACGTACTCTACTTATTCCACGCGGCAAAGATAAGAATGTGAGAGGCTTCCCATGCTCTGCTTATTCTAATCGATCGAAGAAAACAAGAAAATAGTACGTACTAGGAAAAGCGGTGCTCTGAGGATAAGAAACCTGTCGTGGGAATTTAACCTGGCTAAGCATGGTAGCTAATAAACCAAACACGTCACAACACTTCTTTTTTAGAAAAGAAAATAAAAGGCAATTAAGTGTCCCAATACATTATATCATTAGTCTAATTTATTATGCAATTTCTCAGCCCATTTTCCACGTTTCCTCAGAAATTCTATGTGATGTGACCAATTTACACACTATTTGCTTTTATGTGATTGTCAAGGCAAGATTAATCTCTTTACAATAAACTTTACCTGGGACAAGCTAAAAGCATGTGTAAAAAGGACTCGTCCTTCGGACGAAGCTGTTCTACCAACTTCTCTAGAACTATATCCCCGGCGTGTGACCAAGGATGATTTTTGCCGGAAACACCTTGATCAGATAAATATGTTCCCCGCCGCCACCAATTTGATACCCTCACAATGAGACCATGAACAATCTCTCAGCAAGAGGCATGTAAAAATCAGCACATGACGAAATATCATATAGTTTGGATCGAACGGCGGTGGCTGGAATGGTGACGACTATAGGATCATCATCTTTGACGAAGTATTCAACTTCATGAAGTTGAATGTGCATGTATGCGGGCTAATGTCGATGGCAAGATGAACGAACTAGCCAATGCCACTGGCACAATGCTAACGCGTTGCGGAGGCAACTCCAAGACTAAAGCAAGAATGTCGATTTGAAAGCTAGAGCCATGGGTATACTATATGGGCTAGAGCCAGAACTTTGAAAGCGTTTCGAAAATGGCAATGCCTTTGATACCATGGGTGCATTGGAAATGATTTTCGATATCCATGCTGTCCTAGAGAGTTATAATGCTTCTAAAAAATTCTCTAGCTGCATGATGGAAGAGAACAACTCCGTTAGTGAGCACTTACACAAAATGTCTGGGTACGCCGATAGGCTTGTGTCCTTGGGAATAACGATTCCCATTGACTTAGGCATACGGCATGTTCTCCAATATCTGCCACCTAGCTACAAGAGCTTCGTGATGAACTATAACATGCAGGAAATGAAGAAGTCTCTCCCCGAGTTTTTGTCCATGCTTAAGACTGCGGAAGTGGAGATTAGGAAAGAGCATCAAGTGTTGATAATCAATAAGACCACCGGTTTCAAGAAAGACAAGAAGGATAAACAGAAGAGGAAGAAGGGTGGCAAATCTGTTGCCGCGCCTGAAAAGAAATCCTGAGCTGCCCCTAAGTCTGATACCGAGTGCTATTATTGTAAGGGTACTAGCCATTGAAAGCACAATTGCCCCAAGTATTTGGCGAATAACAAGGCCAGCAGGGAAAACAAAGGTATATATGATATACATGTTATTGATGTGTACTTGACTAGTACGCGCAGTAGCACCTGGGTATTCGATACTGGATCGGTTGCTAATATATGTAACTCGAATCAGGGGCTGCAGAACAAGCGACCGCTAGCAAGGGGTGGGGTCAAGATGCGTGTCAGAAATGGATGAAGAGTTGATGAGATCGCCGTCGGAACGCTACCTCTCCACCTACCGTCGGGATTAGTGATAAATCTAAATAATTGTTATTTGGTGCATGCACTGAGCGTGAATAATGTATCCGGATCGTGTTTGATGCGAAATGGTTATTTATTTAAGTCCGAAAACAATAGTTGCTCGATTTATATGAATGATATCTTTTATGGTCATGCACCTATGATGAATAGTTTATTTTTCTTGGATCTCGATAATACCATTAAACATATTTATAATGTTGATGCTAAAACGATTAAACTTGATGATGATATATCTGCATATATGTGGCATTGTCGTGTAGGTCATATAGGTGTTAAACGCATGAAGAAGCTCCATTCTGATGGACTTTTGAAATCACTTGATTTTGAATCATTTCATACATGTGATCCATGTCTTATGGGCAAGATGACTAGAACGCTATTTTCCAGTTCTATGGAACGGGCGACAGATTTATTGGAAATCATACATACTAATGTATGTGGCCCAATGAGTGTGTCGGTGCGTGGTGAATATCGCTATTTTGTTACTTTCACGGATGATTTGAATAGATACGGGTATATCTATTTGATGAAGCACAAGTCTGAAACCTTTGAAAAGTTTAAGGAATTTCGGAGTGAAGTGGAAAATCATCATAATAGAAAGATTAAATTTCTGCGGTCCGACTGTGGAGGAGAGTATCTTAGTTACGAGTTTAGCGCACATATGAGAGATTGTGGAATAGTTTTACAACTCACACCTGCCATAACACCACAACGTAATGGTGTGTCAGAATGTTGTAATCATACTTTATTAGATATGGTTCGATCTATGATGTCTTTGACTGACTTGCCACTATCATTTTGGGGTTATGCACTGGAAACCGCTGTATTCACTTTAAACTGGGCACCATCTAAATCCGTTGAAATGACACCGTAAGAATTGTGGTTTGGAAACAAAATTAAGCTGTCATTTCTTAAAGTTTGGGGATGCAATGTTTATGTGAAGAAACTTCATCCTGATAAAGTCAAACCCAAATCAGAAAAATGCGTCTTCATAGGATACCCTAAAGAAACAATTGGGTATTCCTTCTATCACGGATCCGAGGGAAAAATTGTTGCCAAGAATAGATCCTTTCTTGAGAAGGAGTTTCTCGCGAAAGATGTGAGCAGTCGGAAGATAGAACTCGAAGAGGTTATCGAACCTTCTCTTCATGAAACGGCGAGTGACACAACGCCATAAACTATTCTGGAGTTGACTTCACCGAATGAAGAGGGAACTAATGATAATGATCATGAAACTCCAAAAGAGGACACTACCGAACCTCACAGGTCAAGCAGGACACGTGCAGCTCCTGAACTGTATGGAAATCTTGTTATGAATTTCATGGTTGATGAATTAGATGACCCTGCGACGTATGAAGGAGCAATGATGATCCCATATTCCAACAAATGGCTAGAAACCATGAAATCCGAGATGGAATCCATGTACGAAAGCCAGTTTTGGACCTTGGTGGACTTACCACACGACCGAAAGGCCGTTCAGAATAAATGGATTTTAAAAAGAAAAACTGATGCTGATGGTAATGTGACCATCTATAAAGCTCGACTTGTCGCAAAGGGGTTTAGAAAAATTCAAGGAGTTGACTACGATGAGACATTCTCTCCCGTAGCAATGCTAAAGTCGATTAGGATTATGTTAGCAATTGCTACATATTTCAATTATGCGATATGGCAGATGGATGTCAAAACTGCATTCCTCAATGGTATTATTCAAGAAGAGTTGTATATGATACAACCAAAGGGTTTTGTCGATCCTAAGGAGACTGACAAGGTATGCAAGCTTCATCGAACCATCTATGGACTGAAGCAAACATCCCGGAGTTGGAATCTCCGCCTTGATGAGGTGATCAAAGAGTTTGGATTTGTCAAAACTTATGGAGAGGCTTGTATTTATAAGAAAGTGAGTGGGAGCAATGTGGCATTACTGATATTATATGTGGATGACATATTACTGATTGGAAATGATATAGATCTTTTAAACCGTGTTAAAAGTTATCTAAATAGCAAATTTTCGATGTAGGACCTTGGTGAAGCATCATACGTATTAGGCATAAGATCTATAGAGATAGATCAAGGAGCCTAATAGGGCTATCACAAAGTACATACCTTGATAAGATTTTAAAGATGTTTAAAATGGACGAAAGTAAGAAGGGATTCTTACCTATGTTGCAAGGCAAGACATTGAGTAAGACTCAAAGTCCGGCTATGGTGGAAGAAAGAGGAATAATGGATAAGATCCCCTATGCTTCAGCCATAGTCTCTATAATGTACACCATGCTATGTACAAGACCGGATGTGGAAGATGCTATTAGTTTGACTAGTAGGTACCAATCTGATCCAGGTTTGCAACACTAGATAGCGGTCAAGAATATCCTTAAGTACTAAGAAGAACTAAGGAAATGTTTCTTGTATACGGAGGTGAATAAGAGCTGGTCGCTAATAGTTATGTTGACGTTAGCTTTGACACCGATCCGGATGACTCTAAGTCTCAATCCAGATACGTATTTCTCATGAACGGGGCAGCCGTTAGTTGGAGGAGCTCCAAACAAACTGTGGTGATAAGATCAACAATGGAGGCGGAATATATTGCTGCTTCGAAAGCATCGTAGGAAGCGGTTTGGATGAAGGAGTTCATAACCGAACTAGGTGTGGGTTCCTAGTGCATTGAACCCAATGGTGATCTATTGTGACAACAATGGAGCCATAGCCAACGCCAAGGAACCAAGGTCTCACAAGCATTCCAATCATATTAAGCGCCGTTTTCACTCCATCCGCGAGCACATGAAGGATGGAGATATAAATATTTGTAAAGTACATATGACTCTGAATGTAGTAGATCTGTTGACTAAAGTTCTCCCTAGAGCAAAACATGATCAACACCAGAACTCCATGGGTGTTAGATTTATCACTATGTAACTAGATTATTGTCTCTAGTACAAGTGGGAGACTGAAAGGAATATGTCCTGAGAGGCAATAATAAAGTTGTTATTATATGTATTCCAACTATATGATGGATGTTTATTTTACATGCTATAATTGTATTAATACGGAAACGTTAACACATGTGTGTTTAATAAACAAATAGAAAGTTCCTAGTTATGCCTCTCTTATAAACTAGCTCGTTGATTAACAAGATGATCAAGGTTTCCTGATTATGGACATTGGATGGTGTTAATAATGAGGTCAGAACATTAGTGGAATGATGTGATGGACATCCATCTGAAGTATAGCATTATGATATTGCTATAACATCATACGAAGTAATCCTAGTCCTTAGACCATGTGATCATGTCAATCACTAACACTGGAAGAGTATCTTGATAACATCAAACGTCATACCGTGAAAGGGTGACTATAAAGGTGGGTTCAGTGCTACGGAGGTGTTATGTAGAGGCTCATGGATCAAGAGTGGGATTTGTCCATCCTGATGACGGATAGATATAATTTGGACCCTCTCGGCGATATCACATTAAGATAGCTTGCAAGCAAGTGATGTGATCACTAGAATGTTATATCACGGGAACGAGAAAAGAGTGCATGTTGGCAACACGATCAAACTAGGTATGGAGATACCAATGATCGAATCTTGGACATGTAATATATCGTGAGACAAAGGGATTTGGTTACTAGCATTAAAGGTTCTCAGGATCACATAAGTCATCGTTGAATGTGTGGGATTCAGTATGGATCTCTAGGTCCCGCTTCTGATTATTGATCTAAGAGGGGTCTCGATCATATCTGCATTATTCGCGAACCATAGGGTGACACACTTAATGGATACCAACACCATTTGGAGCAAATATGTTTCAGACGAAAGAATTGCAAAGCGCTAGAATTATATCAATGGACACTAGAATTGTTCCGGATGAAATTGCTGAAATTGGTTCTGCATTTGATATTGAAATGTTGCAGGGGGTTTTATGTGAGTGTTTGTTAATTAAAGTAATTAACAAAATTCTGAATAGTTTTATTAAATGAGAGTTCCATTAAATTTAGTGGAAATTTAATACATGTGAGTGGATGTGTGAGTGTAGGCATGTTTATGTGAGTGGAGCTTCCACCCACATGAATGGAGGAAGAGGTGGGGGCACCCTCCATGAGCGCTGGCCATGGGGAGGGGCTTCCCCCTCTCTTAAAAGGCCCCCCTCTCACTCCTTCTGACTTACACCTCCTTGCGAAGGATCTCTCTCCCCCTCTAGAGTTATTCCCCCATGGTCTCGGATCAGCGAGATACATGTTCCCGGTGGCATTTTGTCTGAAAGGAGTTGCTGCTTCCGCTGCATCGCTGGAACGATGAGGTGGAGGTTGTTCGGTGGCCTGAACATGTGTGCGATCACGGATCCGCTGCTGAGTTGTGGTGCTGGACTTCTTCTTGATCCTGAGATCGACAAGCGTTCGACTACATCATTCACGAGTTCAACCTTGTTACACTTTGTTGATCTAAAAGGGTATGTTCTATATGAATGTATATCCATCCGTTGCTTGTATCTAGTAGATAGATCTTGGCATACAATAGTTCTCATCGTAGAAAATTTTATGTTTTCTATGTTGCGAACCTAATAGTGGCCGTGGGACCGTTGCAAAGCGAGGATACGGTCCGCAAAGGGAGGTGGTTCTGGCCGCCTCTTTTGAGGCGGGGAAGAAGAGGACGTGGGTGAGCACGTCGTCGGAGAGATCTGAGAGCCGATCTGACGGAGCGGTTGCGATAGTCATGCATGCGTCAACCAAATTGAATTACTCCCTCTGTCCTGGTTTAAAGGGCCTGCGCGTATACCTAGATCATTAATTTGACTAATAGAAAATAAATTATTTAACACAGTAATTATATCATTAGATAATTTAGATGTTATACTTTCTAATGGTATACCATTTATTTCAAATAGTTTATATTTTATTGAATAAATAAACCATCTAGGTATACGCGTAGGTCCTTTATACCGGGACGGAGGGAGGTAGATTTGAGTATATGACACGACAGAGTTGCGGTGAAATTTAATTAACCATTTGGTCATTTGGTCACAGTTGGGCTGGATAACCTTCACTTGGGCCCGTGGGTAGGAAAAACTGCATGAGGACTTTTGTGTACAGAGCCACAGCCCACATGGTGAGACAAATTTTATTACTAAATGAGAATGGAAGAAGGAAAGAATCGAGTGCTACCGAAAAATGAAAAAAACAACAACCACACAATACTAATATTCTCGTGTACATTTGGAGACACTAATATATTGCATGAAAAAAGAAGAACTGATGGTATACAATGGGTGGTCAATTGGTCATCCATTCATGCAAAAACAGAGCATACACACCTGACCTGACTACCAGTATCAACTTTTTCAGATATGGATGATAATGTCTCCTCACTACACTCGATATATAAATGTAGAAGACATGACAAGAGAGCATAAAATACCTTTAATGTGGTTTCATATGCATAAAGAATAAAGAGTTAAGTGCACTAGACTAACACGTGTTAGGGTATGTTGGTATAAAGAGAGAATCTATGTAAGGTCTAGTCCAAATTCTTTCGCCTTTTATTCTTTTTACTACTCCTATATCTTCACGAATCCCATTTTGGTAGAAGAAATGGGGACAAATATTCCGTGAATGGCATGATAGAAGGAGTGCATATATATATATATGGAAGCAAATATCTGAATACCATGTCCTCAAAGAGAATATAATGATTTGACATAAATGTTATAGCAGTCGTTGTCATGTCTAGCTTTGTGCAAAAATCGGCGAAGAGCGGTGGAGATGGACTCATCTGAAAAAGTATTTGTGCTTGTAAAGCATTGGCTGCCATATTTGGAATTGAATATGTTTTCTTCACAATGTGCATACATGAGAATAGAATTTAGCTTTGGTCAACGTGTCTTACTACAGTTGTGTTCTATTTTGATATATACAAATTGATTGTGATGATTCTTATAGGCTAACATGCTTTCACACCCCATGTACCTTTGAAAGATACACCGTAAAACATGAAGAGGGGGATAAAACTAACCATTTTTATGACAATCAAATAAAAGGAGCACTTATATGATATTCGAAGCATCTACCTTCTAAAAAATTAATTACATAGTGCCTAGATTATCTTAACCATGGAACATCTCTATACGATTACTTTTGGGACTCTTTGTACTGTTGTTGATGATTATTAATAGATCGGTGGAATTTCGCAAAAAAAAAGAATGCGTGACACCAATTGGGTGTTCCACTTCTTCTGATGTCTGGTCGAACATCCGTTTCAAGTATATACCTATGACTTAGTATGATTATTTCACTTGGAAATAAGTGGAAGGTAGAGTTCTCGGAATGCACTATGACAATGCTGATACTTCAATTATTGGTGGATATTAACATCTAAACAACCAGTATATGTTCTTCATCCAAGAGCATAAATCAATTTTCTTTGTCACTTTCAGTGTCGGGACATGGTATGAACCCACCGAGCTTCGAAACTTCTTTACTAAATTGGCTAGCTAGTGCAGGGACCAAGATTGGTACCACGTAAGAGGACACCTAGCTAGCTAAACTAAATTGAATTGCTAAATTAACTAATGCTCAGATCGAGATGGTCATGTGCTGAGATGAGATCATTCTGACAGTCAAACCCATAGCACAGAACCCTAGCTTCTTCTTCTCTTCTCTAGTCAAATCTTGCCGTTTCACTAGATCGAGATTCCTTTTCCTTCCAAGACAAATGGCCTTGGGAGACATCAACACATCAATGCTCATCACTGGCTAGCATCCAATTAATAATAGTAGTCAAATGATGCTTTGCACGCCCAATATTATAGTATGTAACTATGTACTAATCAGAACCTGATCACAAGCCTGGTCGCATGTCTTGCTCCATACCGAGCGATATAATTATTAATGCATCGAGCTGGACCATCCACATTTTCTCATGATGGATCCATATGAATCCAATAATAAGCGCTCCACAAAAGATATAGCTATAAGTTTATAAAAAACTGTGTTAGGAATAGTTACCAAGCAGACAGGTTCACACATATTGCATGTGAAAAACATATGACCATTTGTGTTCTGAAGATAAATCAATACGTAACTTATTGAAGGGTTCTGAAATGCAAGTTGCATAAGTTGGCTTAAAATGGTATAAAAGTTACCCCCTCCGTCTCAAAATAGATGTCACGGATAACGTAAAACATATTATTTGTATCAAAATTTATTTTATGCTTTCTCCTCATCCTCTATGAACATGTTCACAGTAATTTATTTTTAACCAGGGGTGAAGTTACAGGATTGGGTCCATGGACCATGTTGAGATTTGCATTTATAGGGGTTGATCTAGTTTGTTTAGATAGCTAGCTTTCCAACTCCTAGTCACTACCCACACACAGTTACCATCGCATTATGCACGCATACATACAAGAGGGTTGACATGTTGTAGTTGTATATAATTACCCTCGAATCCTCCTAGTACAGTACTTAACCTTGGCATGCATGCACGATGCTTGGATCTTAGGAATTAAATGGCAATCGGCGCATGGCTCAAAGGAAGGACAAATTACATCAAGATTCATTGGATCTTAGAAATTTATCTCGATCCATACAATTTATTGGCAGCATTTGCGCGTGTACAAATGGAGCATGTACAGATCTTGACAGGATGATATACTATAAATACAACATAAATAATCAAGTATGAGCTAATAGAACTGTTATGGCATTAAATCCCCTGCAAGACTAAGCTGGCCAGTAAGCTACGATCAGGCATGTATGTAGTGAGTACTTCTTATGTCGTGAGTACTGCTGAGGCACGTAATTTAGAATCTTGCAGAAACAGGAGTACCATACGAAACTACTACCTTGTCGTGTACGTACGTACTAGCGCTCTGGTAGTATATACGCATAAAAGAACAAAATTGATCTACTGTGTATAGGGACAAGCCATGTCTTTTGCTACTAGGTCAATTTCTTCCCATTTCTATTAACATTTTCTAGGTATACATACACGTGTGGAGAGATAGTGAGAGACAACGACTCATGTGTGAATAGCATGAAAAAAGATGGAGAGGGTTGGCCCAGAAACTAAGCAAACGGATGGTTCCACACAGCAGTGTTGGTGTTTCTCTTTCTTATAAAATTAAGTATGACGCCGACAGAAAGCTACCCAAAGTGTGGAAATGATATATTCTTTCTCCGTCACATCTTTCTCTCTAGGCATCTTTTTATGGGGTGAGAGTAATGAGTCACCCCAAAGGAATGATTGTCAAGAGAAAGAGATGTGGGGAAGTTAATCCACAACAAACTAAATGCAATCAAATAGTAGTAACAAATAACAGATGATTATTAATTGTTCCTCGAAAATCGGTCTTTTCATAGGAGCAATAAATAGTCGAGAGATAAGGCCTTTCACAATGGAGTGTATCTTAGCACGTTACCATAGGAGTTATAAATACCTAAGAGACAAAATCTCCAATACATCTCTTGAGATTGTATCTTAATTTATGCCTTTTCTCTCATGCATGCATTTGATCGGTCTACTAACTCTCTTTTCCTATCATTACGTGCAAGTGGTGTACTCCCTCTCCGTCGGAGTTAAAAAAGCACATACTCCCTCCGTCCCAGTTAAAATGGCACATATTGAAAATCATGCAATCTCAAGATCTCCCACCTACTAGGCACATAAGCATTTATTTTCAGAGGAAGAGCCAATCAGAGGATTAGTGTGAGCCAAATTAGACCCAATCAGAGAAAGCCTATGGCCCTGAGATTTGCTATATGTTCCCTTTAAACCGGGATGGAGGGAGTTTTGGAAATCATGCAATCCAAAAATCCCCCCACCTCCGATACACATAAGCATTTAATTTCAGAGAAAGAGCCAATCATATGATTAATGAGAGCCAAATTAGCCCAATTAGATAAGAACTAGGGCCCCGAGATTTGCTATACGCGCCCTTTAAACCGGGACTGGCGAGTATCTTAGCTAAGATACAACAACCATCTCTCTCTTCTTTAATATACATGCCACATCAATATTTTTCCTAGGATGTCACTCTAAGAGACCCCCATGGTGAAAGGCCTAAACTCTCCAATGCACCTCTCTTTAAGTGTTTCTCTACATTCAATTATTTGGTGGACATGCATACATGGGTTTGGACTAGCAATATTTTTTTACTATGATAGCGTCCAAGGGTTGTATCTTAGCTTCTTTAAGGAAAAATAGAAGGCCAAAAAGAAGGAGGGCTGACTAGGTGTTAAAACATTTTACCAAAAGTAGACATTTTAATCTAGTTTGGTTTGAATTTTTGCCTAAAAAAAGAAGTAAGCATGCATTTATATGAAGTTAAAATTGCAAAAAAGGTAGATTGCATAAGGTAAATGTGCTAAGCGAGGGAGATCAAAAAACAAGGGTTTACCTGATATTTGGATTATTTGTGGCAATCATATAGAATGGAATAAAACACAAAGTTTTAAGGACACGAGGTTCATGGTCATAAGACCCACATATCCCTCATACGGTAGAACACCAAGTCCATGCCCAACCATTAGGGGTAGATCTTCACATGAAGAAGGAAATCTCTAGCCTTCACAAAATTCATGGCACCTTCAAAAATGTCTAAATACCTTAGTTTTATCCTTGGAACCTCGGAGTGTTCACACCCTGAATAACTTTCTCACATATTTTTTTCCTTTGTTCTGGCACATTTTATTTGGAGTTGTTTTCGTTCCATGTTGGGAGCTCAGTGGAATCCTAACAATTTGCTTAGTTCTTTGATCTTTTCAATATTTATCTAGCAACTCTGGACGTTCGATTTTATTTTATTTAACCCCCCCCCCCCCCAGAGTGGACGCTCTACCACGTGCAGAATAAATTTCCATAGAAGTTCAATTTCCTTGCCAACCAACTGATTGTGTATTCAAAGCTCCGATGTTCTTGAAATAGTGGTGGCTTCTCTTCAGAAGGATGTTGGTGATAGATATGCTCGAGAAACTCTACCAGAACAGCCATACTCCACCCTCCTCTAGTGTCACATACAACTTCTCAACTTAGTACTGAAGATTCAGGGTGTGAGGACTGCGAGGTTCCAAGGAGAAAACTATGGTATTTGGAGATTTTGGAAGGTGCCATGACTTTGTGAATAAAACACCTATACTCCCTTCTCACGGATCTATAGGTATTGGCTAACTGGTGCGGTTGTTCTTAACATTTTTATTTTGCGAGGAAAGAGATCAACAAGTTGGATATTTGGGAGATTGTTTTGTGATATTTTCAAAATTCAGGTTTCCTTTTCAAAGCCAACTACCCCTTTTTTATATTACAACATACCTATGACTGGTAGAAAAATATAAAATCTAGTAGCCAACCTTTCCTAAGTTTCTTAGGGTAACCATTGTCTCTAATTCAACTAGCAGAACTAAAACTAATAAAATGGTTAGTCCCCTAATTATCTTACCATTAATCAACCAAAAAAATTGAAAATGCGCTGACACAAGCCGATGGAGGCGAGGGGTGAACCATATTGTGTGTGGTTGTGGGCGGTAGAACCGCATGAAACAAATTATGTAACTATTTTTAATCCTAATGAAAAGACAAGCAACCCTTGGTAGCATGTTCTTGAAAATTCTTATAATACCCATCGTGTTTCGGCTTTTACCTTAATTTTTGTGTTTCCATAGGGCACTAAAATTTATGAAACTTGACAAAACCTCAAGTAAACCCAATTAATCATTGTGCAAATGAATTAAGCCTTAATGAAACCTTACTTAAATCATAGTGGACAATTCAGCCGGAGCAACAATGCAAGCTCAGACAAAACATTTGAACTCCTTGTACAAATGAATTAAGTCTCAATTAAACTGCAATAAAGAGGTCCTACGCAATGAAATATTGGACGAAAATAGTACACGGAGTCCGGACAAGATAAGTAGAAACCCAAAGGTTGTGCCGACAAGTATTTGAATCTAGTGGTAAAATGGTAAAAAATGTACATGTACTACCCCAACCAAGTGAGCTTTGAATCTTTTCCTTTGGAAAAATGTGAGATAATTGTATCTCTTTCCCTTCTGTAAATTTACAAAAAAAATCGAAATATGGGACCAAAATATGGAAAATGCCGAGAAAAAAAGACACTTGTCAATTATTTGAACAAAATAATTTAGATTCATGTATTACATATATATTCCTATCTCTCTAATGATCCCTCCGGATATGCAAATATGCCCGTATTATTATTATTGTTATTATTATTGTTGTTGTTATTATTATTATTATTGTTGTTATTATTATTGTTGTTGTTGCTGATGTTGTTGTTGTTTAATAGTGGAAGGTTTATTGAAACTTACCATTGTGGCAAGGACACAAATCCAGTACATTTAATTAATTAAAATCAATGGCGTCATGCATTTATGCATGTATAAATGCAATCATGGCTATATCATCAGATATTAAAGGACGACGCAAATTGTACAACAACATTATTGTTTTTCGACAGTGGGGATACGCACTGGACGTGTACCACATTTGCAGATACTAGATAGCAAGGGACAAACATTTTTTTACTCCACAGTGAGGGAGCAAGTTCATCAATACCCTTGGTCTATTATTCACCCCTTTCACCAGGACAGTACCACCGCCCATGCATTTCCTCCCTTTTAATTTTTCAGCGTACACATGTCCAGGTACAACTCTACAGTAGTTGGCGTATAGTACTGTACCCACTGCACATGAGAGAGAGATAGATGGAGATTGGAGATGGATTGGCGGAGGGTGAGAGAAAGGGCAAGGACAGAAGCAAAGGGTACTATTAGCTAGCAGAGAGGCACATCTATCCCTCTCTCAGACACAGTAAACATGCACACACACGCACGCATACACTTGTCAATGGTTCATGAGCCATTGATTTGCTAGCGCGCACACACACTATATACAGTGGTCTCATCTCATCACACATCTCACTCTCACCCACCCCCACAGCCCCTCACCAAATCCTCTCTCTGTCTAGCTCATCCACCACCACAACCCATTCGTCCATCCATCGAGATCCAGCAAATTTCCCAATTGGGAATCGGAGTACTAGAAGAATTCTCTCCATCGATTTTCAGGAGCAAGCAAAGCTACTACTAGTATAGTAGCCTTTTCATCTCTTGCTAGTAGAATCTTAGCTAGCTCTAGCAATTCTCATGGAGTTGTTTCCCCGGCAGCCAGACCTTGCGCTGCAGATCAGCACCGCCAGTTCGTCCTCCACCTCGGCGTCCTCGCCTCCGGCCAGCTGGCCGAGGCCACCGGACGCCGCCGGTGGCAACAGCAGCAGCAGCGGTATGGATCAGTTCAGCAACCTAGGGTTTTGGCGAGGCACCACCGACATCGCTGCTGCAGCGGCGGCGGCGGCCTCCAACAAGTACGGCCCGCCGTCGGCCAGAACGCCGACGACTCCAAGCTACTCCAACCACAACAGCCAGTTCCACCACCGGATGAGTGCTTTGCTCAAGCCGATAAGGGGAGTCCCCATCTACCACCACCACCCATTCCAGCTTCACCAGCAGCAGCACATGGCCATGACCTACAGGAGCAACGTCGGTGGCGGCTTCTTGCCGTCGTCGAGATCGTCGAGGTTCCCGCCGGGGCGGCGCAGCGTGCGGGCGCCGAGGATGCGGTGGACGACCACGCTGCACGCGCGCTTCGTGCACGCCGTCGAGCTGCTCGGCGGCCATGAAAGTATGGACATATGCAGATTAATTTTGTTTATATCATGCTGCCATGGACTTGATTTTTTTTTGCTCTAATTAATTCTTGGATATTTTGGTTGAAATAATCTATCAGGAGCCACTCCCAAGTCCGTGCTGGAGCTGATGGATGTGAAAGATCTCACCTTGGCGCATGTCAAATCTCACTTGCAGGTAGGTACACACTATTTTTTGAAGGCACACATTATACTTTTGCAGTCTTGATTCACCTAGCTAGCTTGTTCTATCCTGCATTTCAAATTCATGAGATTAATTAAAAAAATATCATGAGTGGCATCTTCTCTGCTTGCATCAGTTAATCTTTTATTTAGCTTGCTAGCTATGCATGGAGATGTCTAAGACTATAATTAGACTTACAATATGAGCAGAGAAAAGAAAAGGAAATTCTCTAAATCTGGTGTGTGGTAATGGAGCAGAGAAAAGAAAAGGAAACAACAGTAGGAATACTTTCTAGCTAGTGCTGATCTAGCCTTACAAGCAATTCTCTAAATTTAGTGTGGTAATGGAGCAGCTTTTGCAAACAAGGTTAGTGTGGTAATGGAGCAGCTTTTGCAAACCAGGGGGAGCAGAAGGCTTTTGCAACTGAGAAAGAAACAACTGTTTCTGATGCGGCGAAGTAGTAGCTGATCTTTTTTTTTATTACCCATGCATGAACTAAGTCTAAAACAATGCAAGTACATTTTGAACAGTTGTTGGATCCTTTCCTCCTAGAACTCTGAATTAATCCACTATTGAATGGCTCTTACGTATTTACATCTGAGGAAAAAGTGGCAGTAAGTGCATGCTGGTACTAATATGTACACCCATCACCAATGATTGTTGTAATGTAGTTAATTTGTATAATTTATGACTATAGGAGTACTTTGTACGTATGCATCCACATTATTTACATTAATAGTCATGGGCTGACATATGCACAAGTTACTTTTGCAATCATTGATTTTTTCTTGTGTACCGTCGTATCTTTTTTGCAGATGTATCGTACAATAAAGAGCACTGACAAACCCGCGATTTCATCCGGTATATATAACTCCACAATTTTAGTAATCAGATACTTGATATGAATTCAGTGCATTTACATTCAAACATATACTTAGGACAAAATGAAGGACTCGACAATGGATCAGCGGGTGAGGTCTCCGACGAGAGCTTGCCAGAGGCCCTCAGCTCTCACCGGAGCACAGATTATACTGGAACCAGTGCAAATTCGCACAATAGCAGCAGTTATAATGGTGGTTTGTGGAGCAACTCTTCTAGGTAAACTCTTCTTGATTTAATCTGCAGCAAACTTTAGCTAACTAGCTTATATATTAGCTCGTGACTATTAATGTAAATATAAGTTCTTTACCGAGCCCAAATAATTGGATAGTCAAAAATATCTATATATGTATGATCAGCATATATACAATTATTTCTCTTGATAAATAGAAGTATTCACCACACCGCAAAATAAGAGAAGCAGAATATATGTAAATATACGGTTAGCACAAAGAACAAAAGACCTTTGTACGAGTGCACAGTAGTGTAGTCATACATGCATGCATGCAGCTATGGATGACATGTAGCAGCACTGCAAACATTTGGATGTTTGCCTGATTCATGTTAATGGCAAGAAAGGCTCATATTTCTGTTTTAGCCACACATGGTGGCAGCATTCTCTCTCTCTCTCTCTCCACATGCAAATGCAAGAAGTGCTCTCAGGGTAAAGTGGAGAGAAATCTTGGCATTGTTCGATTTGTCGAGTATAGGGTGGACATTTGAAACCTCATGATGGTGCAATGATCCCCCTGAGTAGTTTACTGGATGCA
Source organism: Avena eriantha (assembly GCA_910589775.1). Lineage (NCBI taxonomy): Eukaryota > Viridiplantae > Streptophyta > Magnoliopsida > Poales > Poaceae > Avena > Avena eriantha. The sequence continues at coordinate 474,842,479 of OU342745.1, forward strand.
ATGAAAAGTCTCTCTCTCAACTGTGCATGCATGGACACTTACACATGCAGTACACATGTACCAAGGGGCAGGCCCACCTGTCCCAGAAAAGATCAAGATGACAAAGTGTACTGGGTGCAGACTGAAAAATTACCTCCTCCTTTAGTTCTGCATGGAAAGTCACCCCAACAACATATACTATAAAATCATAATTTTTTAACAAAAGTAAAAGGAGGGTCCAAACAAAGGACAAAGCTGGGGACTTATTTGGAGTTGCTCAAGAATCAGACTAGCCAGTAGCCCTAGCTAGATAATCTTGTTAACACATCACCTCGATTCGTGTAGTCAACAAATTAGTTAAGCATCACATATGTTTCCCAAGGCCCTATCCAATATATCTGGTGTTATGAGCATATACATATATTTACAAAAAATAAAATGGTTTTGGGTTTTTCTTTTTCTTTATCAGTAATTAATTTACATTATTTTTTGTGAATAATTAATTTACATTACTAACTATATATCCTATTGCATAGTTCTAATTCTTTTTTTTCCTGTTTGGTTTGTGGCTTTGCAGCAGGGTAGGGTGGCCTGGTTTCGCCACAAAAGATGCTGAAACTGGAAGTCAATGCCATAAGGTAAAATGCATACTCCTATCAAGCAACACTTACACTGTTACACATAGGACTATATTTCTATCATGAAGGGACCATATATATAGTACATAAACTACTAACTACACAAACTACCACACGATGGTTTTGTAGGCTAATCAGTGGCATTATGTATTTTTAGGAGGATGCTCCATCCAAGAGCCTCGAGATGTCGGCGGAGATGAACGTGTCGTGCATCTCCGAACAGACATCGAGTCCACCCGGCCAGCCGAATCTCGAGTTTACCCTCGGGAGGACACACCATTAAGTAACTATTAACGAAACACAAGATTCCTAGCTAGATTTAGTTAAGTGATCCAAGTCAGCCAAGATAGCCAGATCGAGGTAAAGACTAAAGAAAAAGATGGATGCTGTGAAAAAAGGCGACGAAACCATACCTTGAATCGATCTCCCCTCCATTATATGTGTGTGTGCCTTTGTCAAAGTGAGAGATAGAGAGATCTAGCTAAACTTGCTAGAGAGAGAGGGAGAGAGTGATAGTGTGTGTGTGTGTGTGTGTGAAGTATCTGATCTTGCTCTCCGTGAATGGTTTGCTTTGTGTATAAAGTGATCTTATGCTCTTTAAAGTTTGTGCATGGAATGTGGGAGAGGGAGGTGTTCATCCATCTTTTTTACTGCCACGTACAAAGCTGGAAAAGGTAAAAGGAGAAGAGATTCAGCAACGTGCAAGTCACTGATTAATTAAAGCCCAAAGGCAAAGAGGAAAAAGTTTGGTTGCATGAGATCTGGACAGTGCCTGGTTTTCAAGGAATTAATCGATAAGTGTGCATGCAAATAAAGTTCACATCGAGTATACATAGCTAGGAGAGCTAAAAGGAAGAGATCGATGGCTCAATCTGCCTTTGTATCTTCTGCAGCGTGGGTAGCTGTTCTAGCATATTGGACTTTAGATCGACGAACTGCATCTACTGTACGTACCTTGTAGATAGACAGCGTTACGTATATTGTTAAATTAATAAATCCCCGGATGGTGAAAGTATGGATATGGGTGGTCAAAGTGTTGGAGTATTGTGCCGGCAGATGCTAGTGGGCTAGCTTAGATGAGGTCGACGACGAGAGAGACGTCAGAGTCTTCAGGACGAGATTGGCAACACGTGGTTTACCCAGGTTCGGCCCCTCTAGGATCTGATTACAATGTCTCCAGAGGCGATGCAACAAAGCTAAGCTATAGTGTGTGTGAACAAAGTATAAGACTTCTCCTGTTGAGCTTATATGAGCAGCTCGGCTAGGGTTTTACAGGATAAGACCGGGGTGATTAAGGACTCTGAGATATGCGTGCCATCGGTGGGCTTCAATGTGTCCACCGAGATGACTCCAACTGGGCTTTGAGTCACACTTTTTGTTTAACGATGACAAAATACTTAAGAATTTTACCGTGTGATGTGAGATACCCAGTGTTGAGTCATGCATCATGTCTACCAACTCTCGTCAACAACTCCAAATGATCAAAAATGATGTGAGATTCCCATTGTTGAGTCGTCGGGCACGAGGTCAACCTTGTGGGTGTCTTTTGCCGACTAGAACATCGCAGCCGAGTTCTCCTCTAGCATCTGTCACTTGAGGATGGTGGCATCATTCGGGTCGATGTTGAGCGTGAGCTTTTGTAGCTTGTAAGAGGCAATGACCGCATCGACCTGCTCCATGCTCTCTTCCATCACCATCGACAGTGATGATGCTCTCCAGCTCTGGCATATTCAGCTTTTTGTAGGCACAATAGGGTCACACAATGAATTTGGAAATGGCCTACCTTCTTACGACACATGGTAGGATCTCTTGAAGTTGACTACCTCAAAGGTGATCTTCTCCTTCTGAAAGTTATACTTGGAGAAGAAGGACACACCCAACACGACTAGGATGATCGAATATGTCTTGAAACCTGACATAATCTCATGGAAAGTGGCCAGGGTGTGCTGCAACATTGAGTCGGGGAGTTTCACATGTTGGAATGTCTCATGGTCGAGGATATTTATGCTGCTACCACCATCTACCAGATTTTTGCTTAGCCAGAAGTCTCTGACTTTGGTTCTCGCCAACAACATGACTTGGCAAAGGAACTCAACTAGCAGGGGGTTATCTTCCCGAATCGAGGTGATGGTATGATTTGGCCAGTTGAGCCATCTAGGAAACTCGAAAAACACCACGTTGACCATGCATGAAAGGATGTTCTTGTCCCTCTTGTTCCCAATCCCTATGAAGGTGTGGAGAGAGCCCTGGGGCTTGTCCAACATGGAGTCTTTGTCCTTGTGTGTCTTCTTACCCACGACCTCGTCGTCCTTCTTTAGTTTCTCCATTTCCTAGTACATGAAACAATCAATGGTGATCTCGGCAGATGAGCTTTACAGTCCGTAGGTAGTCGCTCAACCCCGCCTCTTGTTCTTGGAGGCCGTCTTACTTTAGGCGTCATGGGGGAGCTTGAAGTCATTTGGGTATTGTTTCTTAGAGCATGAGACCATATCAATCACTGTCACCCGAGAATACTTTGATAGCATCAAACGTCACTCGGTGAAACAGTGATCATAAAGGTGTGTTTAGGTATTTAGAGGGGCATGTACAAACATTTATGTCAAGAGCGGGATTTGTCCATCCGCGTGACAGAAAGATACTCGAGGGCCCAATCGGAGAAGTAATATCCAATAGCTGCACAGCGTGTGATTAGGTCACATGGATATCACTTGTCAGAACGAGTTAAGTAGCATTTGTCGGTAACGATATTGAACACGACATGGTGATGTCATTGATTAGATTTCGAACAATGCAAGTATCGCAGACACGAAAGGAACATGACCCGACATTCATGGTTCAACAACAAAGATTTTTGGAATGCACAGGGGTCATCATGGGCATCCAGGTCCCGCTAACGATCATTGGTACGAGAGGGGTCTCGACCATGTCTAGAGTGTTCCCGAACCATGGGGTATCACGCTTAAGGGCTTAATGATGCTCAAAGATCGTTTTGATATTGTCGGAATCATCGAAGAATAGAAAGAGAGAAAACCAGAAGGGTTCCGGGTAAGTTAGGAGGATGTCTGGAGTGAGATGGAAGGAGTTCCATAGCCACGGGGATTGAATAATATGTTATAAAATGTTAAATATTGATATAATCATTTATTTATATTTATTTAAAAAATAAAAGGAATTAAAATGGTCAAATTCACTATTGAGCCAAAATCCCTAGGGAAAAGGGCTCATGAGGGTAAAGACCAAAAGGGAGAAAGGGAGGAGGGGCCGCATGGGCCCCATGCACCCGTCGGCGGGGCCCATGGGGATCTTGGCCGGGCAGCCACCCCCTCTCCCTCTCCTATTCTTTGTTTAGTCCGACATGGCTAAGCTAATTCGCTATGGGGTGCCTTTTCCCCTATATATTGAGAGGTATCTTGAGAAAGTAAATACACAATAATCAATAAAAGGTTTCCTCTCTGTTGGGAAGACCTCTAGTTGATCCTCTCTCTCTATCTCCCGTGACTGCGGTCCCAAGTCTAGACTACGTGAACATGAGACTTCTTCACCACGGAGCACCGGCACGTTGCGGGATTCGGATCCAGAAGGTCTACTTCTGCAACTGCTGTTGGATCATAGGAGCGGGAGTCATTATTAGGCACCGGACGTGTGTAACTCCCTCAGAGGTGCAACACTTGGGGCACTAGGAGTCGTTGGAGGCTGCAGGAGCCATCGGACCTCAACACGACCTCGAGGTTGGCATCGCTACGACTACATCAACCACGCTCTCCTGGGCATTGACAATGCTTTCGGTCTTCAAGGGTAAGTTCGCAAAAATCCCCTCCCATTACTGCATAACTAAAGATTGGTCCTGGCATTAGGGTTCTTGGCTAGGAAAATTTATTGTTTTCAGGCGCGAACCCCTACATGTTGAACTATTCGGCTATGGCCAGGAGCAATTTCCAATCAAATATCGGGGAATACCAATTCACTATCGGCGTCTCACAATTGCTAAATGGAAACTCATTGAGGAAAGACTTCAAAAATGTCTTAATAGTTGGAAAGGTAAATTGTTATCTCTTGGGGGAAGTTGTACTCATAAATTCAGTACTCACCAACATGGTACTGTATATGATCTTGTTTTTCGAGTTACCAAAAGGTGTCTTGAATAAAGTAGATTATTTCCGATCAAGATTATTTTGGCAGGGGAATAGTAAAAATAAGAAATATTGACTAGCCCGATGGAATGTGGTTTTTTGACCGAAAGAATACGGTGGACTTGGCATACATGATTTGCAAGTAAAAAAATACTGCGCTTCTAGGTAAATGGCTTTTCAAACTACTGACTAAAGATGGGATCTTATAAACCATTATATGGAGAAAATATGTGGGCTCCAAAGCTGTGTTTCAAGTGGTTTGAAAACTCGGTGACTCACATTTTGGGTAGGGCTAATGACGTCCAAGAAACATTTTTTCGGTTTTTGTGATTTCAATATTAAGGATGGATCACAGATTAGATTTTGGGAAGATAAGTGGCTTGGCCAAGCTTCTCTTCGCAAATAATATCCAGCTCTATATTCAATTGTTAGGCACAAAGGGGATACACTTTCCACGGTAATAGAATCTAATCCTCCTAATGTGTCTTTCAAAATAAGTCTCATAGGTCCTCAACTGATATCTTGGAACAATTTTTTATTACGATTATCCACGATACAGTTGTCGGACGGTGTGGGCGAGTTGAAATAGAGATTACGAGGAAGTGGTAAATTTTCAGTTGACTCATTGTATAGAGCGTTGATTCAACCTAATATTCTGGTCGATGATAATAGTAAAATTTGGAAGATGAAAATACCCCTAAACACGAAGATATTCACATGGTATCATTGTAAGGGAGTAATTTTTACAAAAGATAATCTTGTAAAGAGGAATTGACATGGAAGTACACAATGCGATTTTTGTCATCATGATGAGACAATCCTTCATGTATTCGTCCACTGTAAATTTGCTCGCTTTATATGGTCAATCATCCAAATAGCCTCTTGTTTATCTCCCCCATGTTCGGTGGCCAATGTTTTTGGTAACTGGTTGCATTGGATAAATGATAAATACATGACTTTGTTTAGGGTTGGAGCGCTTGCCATTATTTGATCTCTATGGCTATGTAGAAATGACAAGATTTTTAATACAATTGTGTCTTCTTCCCTGCAGGTTATATATCGGGCCACGACTACGATCATGAACTATTCTCCAATGTATGGAGTTTCACGACTTGTTTGTGGAGGGGTGTACGCGATTGGAGGACATGGCGAGGGATATTTTCTCCAGATATGGATGGCTGCTTGATATGAGGATTGATCTGCCATAGCTCGAGGTCGTTTATATTGATAGCGTTATTTCTAATATTAGTCTAGTTTATTTATTCTCTAGTCGTGTGGATTGTTTGGCTGTGTACATATTAGCTATACAGAGACCGGATGTAATCATTACTCAAAGTACTAAAAATGCCCATTTCCTAGAAAAAATGAAAATCAATGAACTGGCCATTTCCACCTATAGAAATAAATAAACACAAGACATGCATGTGCACAACTGCTAGGTAGTAACTGGTAAGAGCATCTCCATTAGGTTTCCCAGCCAGCCGTTCCAAGGGCGTTTTTTTATCCGGACGCTGAAAATTGGCTCAGTCGCGTTCCCAAGATGCCGGTTTCGTCCGTATTTGGTCCAAAATACGTCCAGGGATCCCAGGCTGTTTGCGGGGCGACGGGAACGCGCTGGGAACGCCGGACGAAGCGAATTCGGCGCGTGGACCCGCCTAGTCAGCGACTGAAGGCCAATCGTCCTCATCCTTCCGCCTCGGCTCCCGCGTCGGCGACGCGCCAGCGCCGCCTCGGCTTCCCGCCTTTTTCCCTTTTCCCGCCACACCGCTACACTCCTCCCGCCTTCGCTGCCCGCTCTCAGCCTATAAAGCACGGCTCCGTCGCCAGTTCACATCACACCGCCCCCGGCCACCCACTCCACCACGAACTCTGGCGAAAAGGACCACTCGGCGAAGACGGTGGCCGAAAGCTGCACCTTCGGCCGGCGGACGCTCTAGCCCTAGGAGGCATGGATGCTCCGTGACGCTGTCTACATGGCGCCGCCGGACATCCGCTGCCCGCGCGGGTGGAAGCTCAGCGCCGGTGGTGTGCCTGTGCCGCTAGTCCCCGAAGGCGACGAATTGGTCGAAGCGATCCAGGCCACCATAGCGGAGATGCCGGATCCCGAGCTCGCCGAAGACGTCGGCAATCTTGCGCATTGAGAACAGTTCTTCGCCCAACGCCGGCTCGCCGAACTCGCCGCCCACCAAGGACCTCCAGGTTCGCCACCGACGCGCAACAACGCGGCGGGCCGCCGCCGCTGGTGGAGTGCGCCTGGCCGGACGCTCGACGCCGTTCTCTAGCGCATCCATGCTGGCAACAACTCCCCATTCGGCCTTTTTTTAGTTTTTTTAGCATAAATGAAGTCGGAATTCGGGTGCCCGCCCGAATTCGACTTAATATGTACGAATCGGCCATCTATTAGAGAAATCCGCCTATATTCGCCCAAGGTTCGCCGAGTTTTGTTAAAATTTGCTCAAACCTGGGAACTCGGCCTAGGAACGCGAGTGGGAAATCGGCCGTTCCTAGGCCGAAACCTTCCTTCGTCCTGTGCTATTTAGGCCAACGAGTGGAGATGCTCTAAAACACACCGTTTGTGCCATGGATGGATGATGGGAAAGACAGCAATGAGTAGTGGGCGGGGGTCAAACCTAGGCGAGAAAAGCAGAGAAAGCAGATGATGGTTTTTTCTTCACTCACTTGGTATGATGCGAAGGTGAAAAGATTAAAAGCCTTGTTTAGCAGCAGCTAGACCCAGGTGACAGCGGCCGAGTGATTGATAAAAGAAAAGAGGCCCCTTCCCTTTTCTTTCCTGCTGATCATGGGAGCTTTTCCTGAGTCACACTTGCTTGTTTCAGCTTTAAAGGTATTGTATGTGTATGTGTGTGTGTGCAGGTGCAGTTGGGGACCTCTACCATCTGTCTGCGTCTGACATTGACCCCAACCACAGGCAAGAGTGTGTGAGTGTGTAAGACTGTGCACACTGCCTGCGCTGCACTGAGTAGGGAGGTGAGCGCCATGCCAATTATATGAGAATGATGACCATATGATGGACTGACTGATCATATCATGGGCAGGCAGGCATGGATGCATGCATGAGCTGTGAATTGGGGGAGCTGACCCCAATATCCTAGTATCAAGTCTCTAGGCAACTATTTCCTCTCTTTCTCCCCCTGGATCTCAGCTGGGGTGGTTGCATGGGGGACTATGCACAGGACATGACTGCAAGCTTCTGCAGCCTCACGCTTGGTGTGGTACTCTCACTCGTCTGCCATCACCCATGATGCATCACTGGTGTGAAATAAAGGCGTGAGCAGTAGCAGTACCAGTGTGTGTGTGCATGTGTTGCAAAAGCGAGGTGACAATGACACCTCTCTCCGATCCTTGATTTCAACCGTCCTGAATCCCTGACCGCCCGCCATTGCAATCTGTCCTAGCTGCATCCGTGTTTTGCCCGTGGTGGAGCGGTCGATGAACCACAACTTTTGCTACGGCCAGCATTTCCGTAGACTACGAGAAAATTACTTTTAGGTAGATCTTTCTGTAATGTGTCATTCAAACTACCATGGAAAATTACGAAATAAAGAGCAATCCACATGACGGTGATATGAACTAAACTGTATCATAACATATATAAATAGTACGTATAATACTATATCATATGGAGTACATCCTAATTATGTAATGCTATATCAGCCGCATAACCTGCGGACGTGTTAGTCACGATAGGCCTTCAAACCTTTCTAATTTGTGGTCTCGATTTATCATTATGTGAGGTAAAAAGCAGAATGGAAAAATTAACAGGGAAAGAGATCCACCCGTGGACCTGTGTTTTGGGCTGTGTGGACGGCGAGAAAGCGACCCAGCAAAGGTCAAAGGGGTCCACTAACCAACACATGGGCCCCCACCGCACAGTTGTATGGACCGGATACACTGGACCCAAAGGCAATGCCTGAAAGTTGAGGTGTGATCGGGAGGAATGATTTGGCACTCCATTACCTATAATTGGCTACGCTCAATTAATCATAACCTTCCCAACTTTTCACACTCAGGCATACCAGTGAAATGAAATTTCATTATGTTCGATCCATCGATCATCACACAAAAATAACTATAGCTACTATTTACTATGTAGTACTCCCTTCGTCTTGCTCGGGCGGCACTGGAGCCCCCCCAACCCTAGGTGCCGCCGACAGCCCTCCCCCTCCTCTCTCCTCACCGCCTCCGTTGGAGGACGCGGCCGGCAAATCCTGCTCCACCGACGATGGAGGTGGGGGATCCTCTTCTAGCGCGGCGCCTCGTCGTGGGATCTGGCGGCCGGGGCGGCGGCGGCTGGTCGTGGCAGTGTGGTGGTGTACGGCGGCGCAGGGAGGGCGCATGGCGGCGGTGTGAAGGGCACAATGGGGCTGTTGTGGCGCATGTGTTGTGCCCTCGTTGTCCGTGGTCGCCCATGGCGTCTGGGCCCGATCTGGGCCTATGCGGGCTGGGGCGGGCCACGGCTTCGGGGAGAGGTGGTGGGGCGTTCTTGCGGCCTCATCTCTAGAGCATCGCAGGCACTATAGCGGTGGTGGCTGGCCTTCATTGGGGCCTCCTCCTCTGATCCCATGCGGGCTAGCCGTGGTGCCGGTGGTGGCCGATGCGCCTCCATTCTTTGACAGATGCCGACGGTGTTCCTCTCCTTCCCGCGGTGGCATCCCGAGACGGCGTCTTGCTTCCCCTCCCACCTTCTCCTTGCGACCCTTTGGGCGGGACTTGGGGACACGATCCATGGTCGGGTGAAAGCCCTACTCAGCTTGAGCTGTTGCTGGCCGCGGCGATGCCTGCGGGTGCCGCTACCTCCTTGAGGGAGCGATCATGGCCAGTTTCGTGTCTTCCTCTTCTCGGACGCCAGGAGAAACCCTAGGTTCGGGTCACCGGACCAGGCGGCGGCGCCTTGTTATCGTGATCTTCTTGAAGACCTCGTCGAGGCTGCCCCGGAAGGGCCCGATGTTTTTGAGTTTGGGGTGGCGAGGTGCTGCCGGTGTTGGATGTTGCTCTGGGCATGAGCATCAGGGGCACAATGTACATCATGGTGGACGCTTCCTAGTCGACGTTTTCCTCAAGTTCGGGTGGATCCTGCTGACTTCTCGCCTATCTCTTCTAGGCGTATGAGCTGTAGGTGCGTTGATCCTTGTGGCCTTGGAGTCTTGGTCGTGCTATGGCGGAGTCTCGCTTTGATCGTGACGCGGTCCAGTTGCTTAGTGCCTCGTCTCCTCACCTTGGTAATGGACTTGGCTGTGCGAGGTCTCATCATCGGGTCGCGTTGGAGGGCGTGTGGTGTGCCGCTTGGCATTGTATCATGTGAGTTGTATCGTGTTGTCTGTGGTGTTTTTGCCTTTTGGTGTTGTATCGTCCATCAACCTCTTCTACTATGTGTTTGGTACGTTTCCCAGGATGTATTCTAGAAAAAATCATTGATTTATTTAGATTTTCATGTATCTAGATATGTTTTAGTATATAGATACATACGAATCTAAAAACAATTCAACATCACCGTGATAAGTTACCTTAACCAGCGACCCCTCTCTATGCACCCAGGCTGCTCGTACTCCAGAGTTAATTGCAAAAAGCCATCACAATTCCGCGACAAGTTCGAAAAACCACAATTTAAACAAACTTTGCAAAAATCCACTAGGTTTGTGCTGGACACTCTCAATGTGCGCTGATGGGCTGGTTTAGTCACATTAACAACATCACTGATAGGGGACCCACTGACAGAGATGATGTTTCAATAACACAACAATAATGGGACACATATCTAAATTTGGGGATCTTTTTGTAAATTTATCCTCCCTCTCATTAAAAGAAAAAGGAAAAGCCCAAATGCATGGAAGGTCGCGGCGCCACAGCATCATGGACTCACTGCCGGGGACCGCACCGTCGAGGAGGGCCGACCTCGCCACCAGCTGGCGGTGCCGATGGACGGGGATCCATCTGGAGGAAGGGAGGCATAGACTGCCGAGGACGAAGGTGGAGGTGGGGAGAGACGTCGTCAGTGGTCGGGACGGATGTGGTGCTCGAAGGGGTGGCATCGGTGTCCGAGACGAAGATGGTGCTCTGGAGGAGCACAGTCGAAGACCAGGACGAAGGTGGTGGTCGGGAAGGGCTGGGTGGTGTAGGGGATTTGGGGCGCTGTGGACGCGCGAGCTCATGCGCACGGCGGCGTGAGGTGGCGTGGGTGGGTGAGCTCTGGCATGGATCAGTGCGCAGTGGGCAAGCTGCGTTGGGCGAGGGGCGATGCATGGCGGGCAAGCTCTTGCGCGGGGCTACGTGCGGCGGGCAGGCTTTGACGTGGGGAGGGGTGCGGTGGGCTTGCTCCTGACGCAGCGAGGACAACCACGGGGACCTAGGTCATCGGGATAGCTGGCTCTGGCGTGTGGCGGGACAGCTGAGCTCCGATAGGAGCCAGCGAGTCCTGGTGTGGGGCGGCGCACTACGGGCGAGCTCTAGGGTGGGGCGGGATGGGCGAGCTCCGGTTGCAGCGAGGACCTAGGTCATCGGGATGGCCGGCGGCAAAACCTCGTCGTCGGAGTCAATGGTGGATTTTAGGGAGATACAGAGGAGAGAGAATAGGGATAGGAGAGAGGAGCTGATAAGTGGGTCTGTAATATTTTTTATAAAAGGCCCAAAGTTATATATGTCTATTGTTTCTCCTCCCCGACCGTCTCCACTTGCCACGTCACCCCTGGCAGTGGGCCCCTTCCATATGGATTGTGGTTATCGTCAGTGCACATTACAACGAATCAGCGTAATCTTGATGGATTTTGGCAAATTTTATGTAAGCCAGTGGTTTTTTGAACTTGTGGCGCAATTGTGGTGGTTTTCAACAATTAACTCCGTACTCCACCACCTCACAAGCAGCAGCAGCATCAATCACTAGTATCTCTGGTTAGGAAACAAGCTCGGAACGATCTATCCTAATATGTACCGTCCGTGATGGCGAGCACCATATCGCAGTCCATCACCGTCAAGATCCTGTGGGCGACGGTATGGTCCCGGACGACCGCGATGGGTGCAGTGGCCTTGTCGAGGCCCAGGTTCCGTTTTCCACGCACGGCAATAGGGAGAGAAGTTGACGCTGGCCCATGCTCCAGGTTTAGTCTGAGTCCACGACTGTCATGGTTTAGTCAGGCTTAATAATTTAGCAAACAAGTGCAGTACAGTGGTACATATATATGAGCAGAGTTAGCAGCCAGGAGGACTGGAACAGAGGCAAACAAACTTGCCAGGTTGTGAACACCAAACACGCTCTGATTACCATATGCTGGCATTGATGGTGGCACTGATGCTGAAGCAAAGCTAACCACAATGTCAAGTTGAATAATAATGCTCAAGTCTGTAGACACTTCCATAAGAGCAGATTTAACATTGAAATTAACTTGGCCGAACTTTGACACTTTAAAGATAAATTCTTACACGCTTACTTATCCGGGTAAGCGGCCTTCAAAGTGGAGTGGAATGAAAAAAAAAGGATTCACGCCGTACGGGACAAAATGGGAGTAGATGGGAAATAGAGACTCCGATGCTAGAAGACCAAGAACTACTGCTGACAGAGCTCTCAAGCTCAACAGCAAGAAAAGATTGAACAAGTCCAATTGCGACATACTACTCCTTCCGTTCAGAAATATAAGACATTTTAACTTTGTAAAATTAATGTATCTAGACGCTTTTTAGTGTACAGGTTCACTCTGAACCTTTATGAATCTATACACTAAAATATGTTTAGAAACATTTGTTTTACAAAGCTAAAACATATTATATTTATGAACAGAGGGAGTACATTGTAACCAGACGCAATGTGGTCACTTGAGGGTTTTGTACACTGGCAGGAAACCCTAAGTTTTGGGCAACCTATCCAAATATAAAAAATAAGTTTGTGCCCATCGTGGTCTTAGCACGACGACTTCCGTCTGTCTACTACAACAAGCTCTACTACGACAAACTTTGCCCGGCTCCGGTGATGGAGGGGCGAGGATGGCGACGCGCATTTGGCTCGCGCTAGTGTTTGTAGTCGTCGCTAGGTGGTCTGATGACCTATTGTAATTTTTATTATTTTTGGGTCTCTTTGTACTGTTGTTTGATGATTATTAATAGATTGATGATTATTGATAGATCAGTGGAATTTCGCAAAAAAAAACAAGAGGAGCATATACATAGGCCTTGATCTAGAACAACCAGAGTAAATAAGGCCTTAAACCCGTCTTCTCCCTTTATCAACTGATCCAATTCTGAATGATCGATTCCCTCCGATTCTCTTTTACTAATATGGAAACGGACAGTCTTCGTCGTAGACCTGCCATTGATCCTTTTCTCATTGGCCATGGAGATAACATTTGCAAACCTCTCGCCATTTTTGTGTGTAAGTACAAGTTTCTAAAAAATCTTTGAAGGTTCCAATAATTCTTTATAAGAACCAACATGACTTATGTCTCTGTTACACATTATCTGCCAAAAGGAAGATGTTACACACCACTGCTTATCTTCAGAAATAAATCAGTACATGTCACTAACAGGCATGCATAAAGTTTCTAAAAAGAAAAAATCAAGCATGCCTAAACTTACACTTAATCAGCCGCATGACCCGCGCACTTGTTAGTCCACGATAGGCCTTATATACTCCCTCCGTCTTAAAATATAAGATGTTTTAGCTTTTTAAAGCAAATGTATCTAGATGTCGCTTAGCGTATAGTTCGTAATGAGCCAAAAACTAAAAAGGTCTACATACATTCACTTTACAAAGCTAAAACATCTTATATTTTAAAACGGATGGAGTATCTAACTTGTGGTCTCGATTTACCATTATGTGAGGAAAAAACAGAATGAAAAATTAAGAAGGACAGAGATCCGTCCGTTAACCTTTTGGGCTGTGTGGACAGCGAGAAAGCGACCCAGCAAAGGTCAAACGGGTCCACTAGCCAACACATGGGCTCCACTGCACAGTTGTATGGACCGGTACTGGACCCAAAGGCAATGCCTGAAAGTTGAGGTGTGATCAGGAAGGAATGATTTGGCACTCCATTACATATAATTGGCTGGGCTCAACCTTCTTAACTTTTTAGACTCATGTATTTTTTTTATAGGAGCATATATTAATATCACGGAAATACCAATTACACCTAGCCTTTACAACAACCCATGCCCAGCGGCTTTACAGATGCACACAACCCAGAAAAAGGAAAAAAAATATAAAAAAGAAAAGTCCCACTACAGGGAACGACGTCTGGCAGCAACGACCCTAAGACCACCCGAACAACACCAGTAGTCCAAACTTCAATAGTGACACCGTCAAGAAGAAAACAGTGCACAAGCATCGTCGTCGACCGATCAAAGATCATAGGTTTTTATCCTGGAGAAAATCCTCGCTCGCAAAACAATGTCTTCAACAAGACCATTGCCAGACAAAACCAATTAAGATCAGACCTTGGATTTTTACTCTACAAGGTAAGACTGGGAAATCCTCCTGTGTTGTCACCCTCAAAAATAATCGCTGTTAAAAGTCACAGATCATGCGGCCATCTCCTCGTCGCCACAAAGACTCAAATCACCATCGATGCCCTCATGTCCTGCTTTCCTGATATTCTCTGCATCTAACTTCAACATTGATCGTGGAAGACAAGATACATGATCGTAACAGACAGCAGAGAGCTTCGCGCGTTCCCGCTGAAACCAAACGGTTAGAAAAACATGGGTACGCACGATTGAATACCTTACGATCTAGCAATCTTCAGACCTAATATGCCCATGGGAGTTCGCCAACGGAGCCTTCCGGAAATCACCTCTCAAGGCTAGATCAACGAGGGCATGAAACAAGAAGATCTTCGTTTTTGCGCGGAAGGAACACTAGAATTGCCCGCCTTTATTGTGTAGAACGGCAGGCCCCCACACTACCATCCGCCCCATCCGCCAGAAGAGGAGACAAGCCTGCAAGAACCACGCACCCCTGTTAGCCGGCCCGAGCAAGAAGCATCGCGCCGCCTCCCCATGCACCCTCGGGCAACCAGATGGCTGTGCCGATTGCGGATCTAGGCGGGTGCCTTGACCTATGAGCACAGCCGCCACACCATGCACCGATGCCCTATGGAGAAGCTGTCGCCGCTACACGCCCCGGGTGCCAGCTCAGCCGCGGCAACAAAACGACCTCCACCGTCGGATCTCACGCCCAGGGGACAGCCTCCGCCGCCATGCGATAAGGGGCGCCACCCAGGCCGTTGGGCGCAACTGAACCACCGTGCCGTTGCCACCTCGATCTGCTCTCCCCAGCGCCTTCGTCGCCGGGCCCGCCACCACCGCCACCCGCACCAGCGGTAGTAGCGGAGGGAAAGCCAGCCGTGGATGGCTCTAGTGGCGCTAACGTTAGCGCCCCGGTGTCGCCCGTGGGGGACGACACGGGAGCTTGTCTTTTAGACTCGGGTATACCGGGGGAACTTCATTATGTTGGGTCCATCTATCATCACACAAAAAGAACTAGCTACTATACTTACTATGCATTACTAATTCATGTCTCTCTTGGCAATAGATAAAAATGAATTTATTTTTATATAGTACTTCACAAGTTGCAAGCTGTCAGATTAATATCTAGTACTACTCCCTGATGAGTACCCTGACCAGCGACCCTTCTCCCTGCATCAGCTTTCCAGGCTGCTCGTACTCCACCACATCACCTCTGTCACCTGAAGGCTGAAGCATCATCATCAATCATAGGCTTCTCTAATTCAGCATAATATTCTGCTTAGGAAACAAGCTTGGAACCATCACCATCAAGATGACATCCGCCGCGTTGTCCATGGGCCCAGTGGCCTTGTCGAGGCCCATGATCCGTTTTCCACCGCCGGAGCACGCAGCACTGGGAGAGGAGTTGACGCTGGCCCACACTCCATGTTTAGCCTGAGTCCACGACTATCATGGTTTAGTC
Organism: Avena eriantha; assembly: GCA_910589775.1. NCBI lineage: Eukaryota > Viridiplantae > Streptophyta > Magnoliopsida > Poales > Poaceae > Avena > Avena eriantha. The sequence continues at coordinate 474,858,156 of OU342745.1, forward strand.
AGGCTTAAATAATTTAGCAAGCAAATAGTGTCGTGCAGTGGTATATACGCAGACTTAGCACTTGGCAGCCAGCTGGAGGGACAGGACCAAAGGCAAGCAAACTTGCCAGGTGGAAAACTTCTGGCCATATTTGTGTGCATGTACAAGTTTCTAAATATCCTTTGAAGTTGCTAATAATTCTTTATAAGCACCACCAACATGCTTTATCTCTCCGTCACACATTAGCTGCCAAAAGGAAGACGTTAGACACTGCTACCTCTGTTTGGGATTATAGGTCCCGAGAGCTTTTTTATATTGTTTGAAATTATAAGGGCTATCATATTTATTAGTTCTCTCATCCAATGCATGTTCTTTTTTCTCTCACTTCTCTCATGCATGTAACACTATTGGTGCATGTATAGATTAATGAGAGAGAGTTATCACTACAAGAAATGTGTTGACTAGTGACCTTTTCTTAGCGATCCTGAGTTTTTTGGTCACAGATCTATGACCATTTTGAACCAACTGGTCGTAGGCCATTTAGGAGGGTTCAAACCCTGAAAAACTACGATCTTTTTTGTCAGGAAGGTCATATCTTGCTTAAACCAGTTGGTCATAACATAAATATCGCTGGTCCATGACCTTAACTTTGGACGACTATGACCAATTTAAATGGTCGTTATGCTGATACATGACAACTAGGCCGCCAACTAAGCAGTTTGGCCTATGTGTCATGTCTACGTGTCAAACTATGGTCAAAATGGCGATCATGAAGATAGGGGATGAGCCTCACTAAAACTTGCATTAGATCTCTAAAGAAACATCATATTGTGAGTCTAAAAATGATTTTTACAAAAAATCATAAGCATTAGATCATGTACCTGTAGTTCAAATCGGACCCACTTCCTGCCGATTCGGCATAAATTTTTCTTTTTCACCATGGATGAACGGAAAGGTTTGAGATATCCTACTTGTGACATTGTCTATGTAAGGTGGTCTAATATTTTTGAAAAATATGGTGGCAGCATTTTGAATTAACCATTTTGTGGTTGCTTCACAAAACGCCTCGTTTTTGGCACTCGGAAAATAGAAAATGCATTTTCTGTGCGAAATGGAAAACTTCCTCCTGCAATATTGTTTTCCATCCCAAGATGCACATGTGTGTATAATATGGGAACATTATCACAAACTATGTTGGGATTCTGGCCATAACATTGGTCGTTTGACCCGGAAGCCATGAAACCTCGAACATGATAGGTCATTTATGTGAAGGTTTTTTCGAGATGTCGCAATATACCAAGTTTGGTATTTTTTTGGCAAATATGTCACATAATATGACACCACGCGAAAGTTTTACATTGTTTGGACCGTTTTTGAATTTTTCATGCCCGTTTCAAACTATGATCAAAACGGCGGGCATGACGGTTCATAGATAGGGGATGATCCTCGCTAAATTTGCATCACATCCCTGAAGAAACATCATATTGTGAGTCTAAAAATTATTTTTACAAAAAATCATGAGCATTAGATCATGTACCTGTAGTTCAAATCGTACCCACTTCCTACCGATTTGGCAGACATTTGTCTTTTTCGCCAAGGGTGGACAGAAAGGTTTGAGATATCCTACTTGGGATATTGTCCATGTAAGGTGGTCTAGTATTTTTTGTTAAATATGGTGGTAGCATTTTGAATTAACCATTTGGTGGTTGCTTCACAAAATGCCCTGTTTTTGGCACTCAGAAAATGGAAAACGCTTTTTCTGTGCGACAAAAAGGAAAACTTCCTCCTACAACATTGTTCGCCATCCCAAGATACACATGCGTGCATAATATGGGCACATTATCACAAACTATGTCACAATTCTGGCCATAACATTGGTCGTTTGACCTAAAAGCCATGAAACCTCGAACAAGATAGGTCATTTTTGTGAAGGTTTTTTCGAGATGTTTGCAATATACCAAGTTTGGTATTTTTACTTAAAAATATGTCACATAATATGACACCACGCGAAGGTTTTACATTGTTTGGACCATTTTTGAATTTTTCATACCCGTTTCGAACTATGGTCAAAACGGCGGGCACGAAGGTTCATAGATAGGGGATGAGCCTCGCTAAAATTTCATTGGATCTATGAAGAAACATCATATTGTGAACCTAAAAATGATTTTTGCAAAAAATCAGGAGCATTAGATCTACTAGCTGTAGTTCAAACCGGACCCACTTCCTACCGATTTGGCAGACATTGTCTTTTTTGCCAAGGATGGACGGAAAGGTTTGAGATATCCTACTTGGGACATTGTCTATGTAAGGTGGTGTAGTATTTTTTTTAAATATGGTGGTAGCATTTTGAATTAGCCATTTGGTGGTTGCTTCACAAAACGCCCCGTTTTTGGCACTCGGAAAATGGAAAATGCATTTTCTGTGTGAAGAAAAGGAAAGCTTCCTCCTGCAATATTTTTCGCCATCCCAAGATGCACATGCATGCATAATATGGGCACATTATCACAAACTATGTCACAATTCTAGCCATAACATTGGTCGTTTGACCTAAAAGTCAGGAAACCTCGAACATGATAGGTCATTTCTGTGAAGGTTTTTTCGAGATGTTTGCAATATACCAAGTTTGGTATTTTTCTTGAAAATATGTCACATAATATGACACCACGCGAAGATTTTACATTGTTTGGACCGTTTTTGAATTTTTCATGCCCGTTTCAAACTATGGTCAAAACGGTGGGCACGGAGGTTCATAGATAGGGGATGATCCTCTCTAAACTTGCATTGGATCTCTGAAGAAACATCATATTGTGAGTCTAAAAATGATTTTTGCAAAAAATTATGAGCATTAGATCATCTAGCTGTAGTTCAAATCGGACCCACTTCGGAAAGGTTTGAGATATCTACAATATACCAAGTTTGGTATTTTTTCTTACAACTATATCACATAATATGACGCCACACGAAGGATTTACCTTGTTTGGACTGTTTTTGAATTTCTTATGCCCGTTTTAAACTATGATCAAAACGGCGAGCATGAAGGTTCTTAGCTAGGGGATGAGCCTAGCTAAACTTGCATTGGATCTCTGAAGAAACATCATGTTGTGAGTCTAAAAATGTTTTTTGCAAAAAATCATGAGCATTAGATAATGTACCTGTAGTTGAAATCGGATCCACTTCCTACCGATTCGGCAGGAATTTGTCTTTTTTTGCTAGGGGTGGACAAAAAGGTTTTAGATATCCTTGTTGGGACATTGGTCATGAAAAGTGGTCTAGTATTTTTGAAAAATAGGGTGGTACATTTTAAAACTGTCACTTGGTAGTTGCTTAACAAAACGCCCCGTTTTTGACACTCGGAAAATAGAGAATGGATTTTCTGTGCGGCAAAAAGGAAAACTTCCTCCTACAATATTGTTTGCCATCCCAAGATACACGTGTATGCACAATACGAGCATATTATCACAAACTATGCCACGATTTAGGCCATAACATTATCATTTTGCTGGAAGCTCATGAAACCCTAACCTCCTCATAATACAACCAACCAATCATAACCGAGATTAGACTATCCACCGACCACCCTACTGAAGAAGATCTTAGCCGTCCATATGAGCTCCATCCAACGCCCGATATTCATCTCCCGCTAGTTTCTCCACTCCTCGCCTCCCACCTTTTTGGAAGCTAAATGACCGAAACGCCCTACTATTTACACAGTCTTGCAGCACAGAAGTGACTAGGGGCAGGTTCGTAAAATCCAACACCAACCATCCAGACCGCGATCCAGATTCCAGATGACATCCACGTCGACGAAGCCCAAACCCTAATCCCCTCTCGTCCCTTGTTCCTCTTCCCAGAACCGCCGAGCTCCCTTCGATCCGCCGCCACCTTCGCCATCCTCCCAACCCTAATCCCCTCATGCCCCTCTCTCGACGTCGTGCTCTCACGACATCCCAACGCCGCCGCCTTCCTCTCTCCCCTTCACCAGCCATAGAGACCAGGCACGCGGATGGGGCGCCTATGAAGGCCTGCAAGGAGGGGTTCCAGGGCATGCATGACAGGGCGCCGATGAAGGCCTGCAAGGAGGGGTTCCGAGCCCGACCGTGTCGTGGGCGCCGACGAAGGGGTTTCTCGTCCACCACAGCGCCACGAACCAGGATAGAATGGCGGCCAAGTTCCTGCCTCCGGTGGACGCCAGATCCCCTTCCACAACGCAACGCCACGAACAAGGTCATGCCCGATGTTGAGATGGACTCTGCATCTTGGAGCTCACCATGGCTGTCCCCGGTCTCAGATCTTTTTTTGCCTCAGGTAAGCACAACATCTTCTGGCTCAGGCCCAACTGTGTAGAACTTGCATCGTGTTCCTTCAACTGCGGCTATGGTCGTTTCCTTCAACTGTAGAAATTGCATGACCCTGTACATGTATAGTTGATCATTACCCTGGACATGTATAGCTAAATGACCCTGGACATGCATAGTAACTTAATATGAGAAACTTGTTCTAAGCATGAGTATGTGTGGCTGCTGGTGGACTGTGATAGTGATGTCGGGTTGTGATAGTGCATGCAATCTTGTATATAATTTATTTAGTCCGACTAGCTACTCGTCATATTCCAGTTTTTCACTTGAGGTTTGCTTACTATCTTCATTGCAGCTACCGGTATGATGGCTGCTTGCTGCTCACTGAAACATGGATAATAAGAATAGAATATTACTTCTCAATTGATCTTTGTTTATTAACCCTCAATGCTAGTATTATTCTTGAATAGCTACTCCGTGGTTATCAAATAAGTAGATAGTGCCAAACTGCGGCAATTTGTGACTTGCTGGTTTTTTCAATGCACAAATGCTGCAACTCTTCACTTGTATAAACATGCTCATATAGTATGTCAGGTTCTGGTCATTCGAGGTCAATTCACAATGTTGATCATGATTTCTTATAGGGTTAAATCTCTATTTTTTATGGCTTTAGCAATAATAATTGACTAATAACTGTAGCACTTCTAAACCTACATTGTTGTTTAAGATACAAGTTGTGGCTGTTTTCTGCATCTCTATTCTCTTTGCATCAATTGTTGTACCGTTATGTAGTTTGTCTTGTTTTTCTATGTATGTTATTTTCACTCTTAACTTGGACTAGCATAAATTAGATCTGCTATGATATTGTCCCTAAAATCTATTCCATGCTTGACTGGATAGCTAATGTAAACCATACAATCAGGTTAATGAAACTGTACATGATCCTTTTATCTCATCCTTTCTTGCGATATGCTACCTTGCTTTAATTATTACATTTCTTCTCTGCATTTTAAAGAACATTTGTTCCATTAATCTTGACACTGGATTGGCTTCTTCACGTGCAACAGGTCAAGTGATCCAAAAGGAGGGCATGGTGCTTCTAGGTCGGTGCAACATGTCAAAAAGAAATACTTTGATTCATCTCTTGTATCTTTGGACTCATTGAAATTTCATTTTGTACTCCACAAGAGTATGTTATCTATCCAGAATCCATGCAAGAAGCACTCTTGTAGCTATGAGCTCTTTCTCTGTTATATGCCCTATTAGTTTTCAGTTATGGGAAATGCATTGATATAGAGTTGTTTTGTTCGATCAGGGTTGTTATCTTGTACCGTTTTGATTCCCTAGTGATATATACTCTAAAGTTTAGCAGGCATATATCGGCATACGCGGGATGTAGGCACCCGCATAGATTTCCTAGGGCTGCTGCCAGTCGCAACATAACTGATTCTTTTTCTTACCTTGGAAAATTATTTCCTGGGAGAATATGTTCTTGTCTTCTACAGTTCTATTACTGGAACAACATCTAGGCCACACACCACACTAGTGTATAATCTTACTATGTATACTCTGTTTGTTTACCACATTTGTTCCATTTGCAGGTTATGCTGTTTGTTTTAAGGTGGTATAATTATAAAATATGCGTATGTCAGCAACATGAGATGGACCCGATGACTGAACGACCACCTGCCGCTGGAGCTCGTGCCATGTGTCGACGCCGACGAGATCAGAGGCCTTTTCACTCCACCATGGGGTAATCAGCCCAACAAAATTCCACTCCATTCCAACTACCTGGCCTCACAGAGTTGCACATATATACTTATATTCGATGTCGTGTGCACGCGTAGGTGAGAAGCTGTTGTTGTCCGTGTTCTGCATGACAAGTACCGCTATTGAATGGGATGTCTCCAGGACCATCGACATCGACGTTCAGGTATTCTACTATACTCGGCTAAATGCATGTGCACATTCAGAGTAACTAGCTAAGACATGTGTGTGTGTGTTGCATCATAGTCCTACCCACTGGCTACATGGATTTGTGTATGGACCCACTATAAATGGCATTGTTTTATCATCTCCAGGCAAGTTTGATGCAATTTCACATGAAAGAATCGTCAAACGGTCGTCATTTGGATGAAGATGAGACGGCCGCTCTGAATGCTTGACACCGTATATCTTCACAGACAAGGGAAGCTATCAAGAACTTCATGCCCCATCTGCTTGGGATATACGAGGTATGTGCACCTTCAGAATCGCAGATTAACCATTCAGTTAGCCGATAAAGTTGATGTTACAAGAATCTGTTGCTATTACAAGAATGATCTTTGTATACTGACTTACTTATAGCCGCCACTCCATCAGCATCAATCTAACTCGTTTTTGTGAGATTGTGCTCCAGGAATTTGAGAAGATCACGGAGATTGAGAACAAGGAGGACGCTGCTATGTGATTTGAGAAATCGTGCTGCAGGAATTGTACAAGGAATAACCTTCTATAGAGGCCTAAATCCATCGTTTTTTACTTTTTTGTTACACTAGTATAGTATACCTGATTGTGTCACACTGGTTAACTCCAGGTTGAAGTTAGAAGAGCTCGCTAGAGTTAGAAGAGCTCCAGGCTGTGATAGATATTGATTTGTTGTTATTTGAAATGTAATAGAAATTGTTTTGCCATTATTTGAAATGTTCCAATTTTCCATTATTTATCGGAAATAATTGTTGTTTACTGTCAAATTGTGGAAACTAAACCTGATAGTGTATGTGAGAAATTGAAATCTGACGAATGGGTCCTGTATGAATGTTGACTAGTTAGATTTGTGTGGAACTTCTACCTGACGTGTGGGGCCAGTAGGGAAACTGATATTGACAGGTAGGACCCATTTGACTCGTGGGACCTACTGTAAATAAAAATAGGAAAAAACGTTGGGCCAAAGAAAATGCCACATACCAAAAATATATGGTCTAAAGTTTTGGAATTGGCCCATGAAATTGTTGGGCTCAGCCCACGCAAAGCACTGCACTAGGCTGGGCCAAATTTGATTTACAACTATTTGGATTGGTCATGGATGCGCCACGTAGGATTAGCCACGTCAGATCTGACATGGAGAGACTAGATTGCTCGTGACCAAAATTTTGGTCATACCCTCTATGACCATCTATTTTGGTCATAATAGTCCATGACCAATTGAAAAAAAGGTTGTTAGCTGTCTATAGTGACCCTCACTATGTGACCTACTATTTTTGGTCATAGAAAGGTCATACATGAATTACTATGACCTTTCTATGACCAATATTTGAGGTCACCAGTTAGCATATTCCTTGTAGTGTATGGAGAGTCTTGGTATTAGCAACTTGACCCTTAGGACTTATAATCCCAATCAGAGGTTAGTACTACTGAACTTTAGAAATAATTCAATATATGTATTCTGATAACTAGTGAAATAACCCCTACGAATTCAGAACTCTCACACTACTAGGGAAACCCTTATTTGTGGCGCACGTAAATTGGTTTCTGTGGCGCATGCCTCGTGCGCCACATAATTTGCGCCACTAAATTGGTAATTCTGTGGCGCACGAGCCGTGCGCCATAGAATTTCGGCTTTCTGTGGCGCATGTGCTCCCGTGCGCCACAGAAATGTGCTTTCTGTGGCGCATATGCACACATGTGCCACAGAATGCTGTGCGCCACAGAAACGTTACAAGATGCGCCACAAAATGTTTTTTCGGTATTTTTTTAATTTCTAACACAGCCCAAAATACAGTGCATATACAGGTTTTATACAGGATTTATACATAGATAGTAAATAATAATCTGGACAAACAGTAGATGCAAACATATACATTACTATGTCATCAAATATTAGATCCCAACATACATGCATACATATAGTCATAAGTGCCACATTTTTACACAAGTATAAATTAGTTCATCATCTAAAGTTACAAATGAAGTGGTCACCGCCGCCTACACTATGATGAAATATAGTAGAGCCGCGACGATGGTGAGTAAGAGCATGAGCACGACCGCGGTCTTCATCTTGTTCTTGTTCTTCCTCGACCGGTAGTTCCTCCACTTGGCCTCCGCCTTCTTTCTAGTCGCGTATCCTTTGTAGCAGTTGCTGCTGAACTTGTGCACCTGTTTCTTACAGTCCTCCCACTCCTCGTAGATCCCTGGAGCCCGACCCTCGAACACCACGTAGTACGTCGTCTCTATAGACAAAAGGCATATATTAGTGCATAATGCAACATATAAGACATATTGCATCGATATCACAGAAGCAAGTTCAACGATAAAATACGACAAAACACACACACACACACATCCGTCGATACAAATTATTAAAAAGCAATTATACTTCACGACACCTAGGAACACGACACAATACACACATGTGTCCATGATCAATGAGCCTACTTGCCGGACGGCGCCGGGAACGGTTTGTAGCAGTCTTTCATCGTCCACGTCCTTCGATCACCCTGCGCATCTAGGAGTTTTTCGATCGCCCTCTTAGACGGCTTCCGGCGTACGTTTAAGCACCCCCCATGGTTTCGACATCTTCCTTGATTATCTCCGATAACTTCCTTTGGATGCGATGGAAGTGTTCTCTAAGATCAGCATCGCTGATTTCCCCTATATATCTAGCAGACCACTCTCGGACAGTGTCTGGGCACTTGATCTGCTCTGCATCCCGGACCAACCCGTGAAGGTGATGGAGGGCGTAGAAGCTATCACTCACATTGCCAGCCGGCTGCTTGATGCAGGGGAACTCAGTCACATGCTTGAACCCGTGTCTTTTATCCGTCTTGACAAATTCCCCTTTCTTTACGAAGGTGCCTCCCTTTTAGAAGTATCCCTCCATAGCATCATCGAGAACAACTTTTATTCTGGCCCAGTTTTTCTTGTACGTGGTATTCGACGAGTCGAAATACTGGGCTACTGAATACGTCGGGTAAATGGCGATGGTTACAGAGTAGTAGTCCCTGCTCAACACAATTGAAACGAATGTTGGAAAGGATAAGCAATGGAAGAAATCTACAAGAAAGCATTAGTTACGACGACGACGAACGGATGTGTGTGCTTACTCGGGAAAGACGGACAGAAGAATGGTGTTCTCTTTGTATCTGAGCATGAAATTCTTAAGGTACTCCACCGCCCGGGTCCGTGTCGCTGATGCTTCCACCAGCTGGCTGTCGCGCATGTAGTAGGGATCCGCTACCGCGACTTGCGGGAGTAACTCTCTCTTGATCTTCAACTATTGATTGATCGAGAATAGGTGGACCAAGTTATAGTCCAGCCGTCTGAGGTGAAACAGTTTGAAGACGTCCTCGTACGCTATGAAGAACAGACTTGCGGGTTCCTCATGGACAAAGTCTGGGTCCTCTGGCACGTTGACAACGCACACCGGGTAAGTTGGATCTTTCTCCTTGAGAAGGGTTTGCTCAACATATAAGATATGACTATGCAAAGAGTGCATTGATCCACTTGCCAAGCGTAGCAGATCAGGAGGTAGTATCGGTTTCCCAGCTTCATGAACTCGCGTCAAGCCATCCGGACGGGGTGGTATCACGCTGTCATGCCGTATCTTCTGAGCTGGCTGGCTCATAGAGGCACCCGGGGCAGTTTTAGGTTTCCTCTTCCTGGCCTTCTTCTTCTTGTCAGCTTGTTCTGGGGGTGCTACCCCTACCTCGTTGACCATCTTTTTCAGCATGGTAGGGCTGAAAATGGTAGCCGGTTTCTATATAGCTGCATCGCCGGCCTCCGGAGGCGTGTCTTCTTCCTGAGATAAACCCTTGAAGACTAGCTGGCGCTGCAAGGGTACTGCATTGGGATGCCTAGGTTCATCGTCGTGACCACGGAAGGCTTCTTCATCAACCTCAATAGGAGGCATATACACATCCTTGCTGCAGGCGCCAGTGTTGATGTAGGCATCAACGTCGACATCCTCATCCTGATCATTGTCATAGTTGTGGTCATCATTGTCATGGTAGTGGCTGTCATCATGATCAAGTGGTGCCATGTCAACATCCTTAGTTACTGGCAGCGGTTGCGATGCCGGTGGTTGAGGTGCAACGGCCTTGGTTTTGGATGGTCGGCGCGGTAATAGTTTTCGTCCCAACAGTTCTTGGTGGCGGTTGGTGTTGGCGACGAGAGACCGGTTCCTCCCGGGTGACGACGACCGGCGGTACCTTAAGCTTCTTCTGGGTGGTGGTAGCGGCGGCGACCGCCGGTTCCTTCGGGGTGCGCTTCGCCGATGGCCGGATGGGCATGGGCCGGCAGACCGAGGTGCCGCCTGCGGGAAGCTTTGGCCCCACAAGATCCCTCGCCCCCCAAGACGAATCTGGGACTTCGGCCATGGCATGACCCAATTGGTGCATTCGTGGAGGGGAGTGTTGTCCTCGGCTCCGGAGGGTTAAAGGGCGGGAGGATGTCGCGGTACTCGGCACTATGTAAGTAAAACTGACCCTCATGATGTCTTTGCCCATTTTAACATTGTGCATAACCTCCGTGCTCTTTGGGCGAATCACCTGGCCCGCCGCAACCTCCTTCAACTCGCCGTCGGGCACCATGCTATGCAGCACTACGCAAGGCATGTCCTGAGTCAAAACATGTTTGGGATGATGAGATGACAGTCATCAAAGGCATAGTTAAAAAAAATTACGCGCAGACTAACTAATTAGTTACCACTATGATGGCGTCGAGCTCGGCTAATGTGGAGACAAGGGCGGCGGGCGGCCTATCAATCTTTGGCTGCTCGGGTGCATCATCGTGCCTCACAGCCCTATCATCCTCGGCCGGCTGGTCGGGTGCGTCCAACTGGAGGAGCGGCTGCGGCCCGGCGGCGTTGGGCTGTGGGGTCACAAGTTCCGGCGAGGCGGGCCTGTTCCTGCTCGAGTTGCTGCCGGTGCAGGCGGGCACGTGTATCGGCCCCTGTTGACCTCTCGCATTCCAAGCACTTATCCCCTCCCACAAATTAGGAGGGATCAATGACTTTATCGTCTCGTTGACCTGGGACGCCACTATGTCGGGCAACTGCGCTTTGACCTGTTGTAGGTCCTCCACCTGCTTCTTCAGCTGCTCAACCTCGGCGCGTGCCGCGCCCGTCACCATCCTCGCCTTTTTGGACTTTGCGTCTGAATCGTAGTAGTCCCGTACCTTCATGTTCAAACCAAAGCCGGACACACGGCCAGCTGACGTCGGCGGGAGATCTAACTTCCTTTTCTTCATCGCGTTCGTCGCCCGGTTGAAAGTCGTGTCCCACGGCTCTGTAGACCCCTCGGACGACTGCGGGTTCTTAGCCAAATCCTTCAACGCTTCGTCCTTCGGGAAAAGGAAATTAAGGTGAACCCAATTAGAATTTTGTCTCCGTTATCTAATTAGATCAACTCGAGATATAAGCGGTAATGAAATTCCTTACCAGCTTTTCCTCGAAGGCCTTCACGGTCGGATCGTTGGTAACAAATTCCCCGGTCTTCCAGTCGAGGAAGTAGCGGGACCGGACATAGTTCCTCGTCTGTACGTCCGTTATTTTGTACCATGGGTTGTCTTTTCCCAGACGTATATACTCGCTGTCCTCCTTCTCCCAAATCAGCTGTTTTCCTCGGTAGCCACCGCTTCCGAGATGGTGCTTACCTATGTTCAGCTCTTGCATTTCCCTCCCCCAGGCGGTCCATTCTCGAGCCACCTCCGTGTTGAAGGACTCCTTCAATGCATCGAAGTCTTCTCTAGGGAGATGCGGCTCTTCCTTACTTATCTTCTCCCAACTGTCACCCTTGTTAATCTTCTTACCCGGAATCTCCAGCTGCTCAAGGCGGTGCTCATCTTCGTGATGGCATTAGCTTCCGCCCTTTTTTTGGAGTCCTCGTCCGGGAACTTGTATCTTTGGTGAAGCTTATCGAGCATGGTTTGGAGTATAGCCATATTCTCCGGGCTTCTGATGTCCTTAGTGTTGATTGAAAGACTCTCCCGGACGATGCACCCTATTTGCATGCCGAACCCGGAGGCCGCCTTCTTCGGCTCTAATGGTAGGCCAGATTCCGAGACAAAAGTGAACTCGTCTGTGACGTTGGCGAGCACTTGCGCCTTCCGGGGCCTCCTTGGCCTCGCCGCCTTCTTCCCGGCGGTCGGATTGGTGCCGCTACCACTTGCGTCGTGGTCGCCGCCATCGGTGGTGTCGTCGTCCTCCCGGCCATCGGTGGTGCCGTAATCATCGGTGGTTTCCTCCCGGCCACCCTCATAATCATCGGCGGCTTCCTCCCGGCCACCCTCATAACCAGCAGCTCCGGCGGCGGCCTCCGCCTCCTCCATCTCCTCGTTCCAGAATGACTTGTTGTGCTCTCTCGCTTGTTCTTCAATGCTCATGTGCTTAGAAGTGTCGGGCTCATCTGCGTTTCCCGACATGTTTATTTGCGCTTTATATAATGAGGCAAAAAGTTAGCACAAAAGGCAAAAAAATATAGTACGATCCCATTTCTCCCAGAATGTTGATTAACTTCCGTTTTGGTTGAGAAATGGGCACTCCCCAGGGACTCAATGAAATCCCTGCAAAAACATATCCCCCCCAACATATATATATCACCCCATATGGTGCTTAGTAGCACCCTAGGTCATGAATAGATACAATTTCTGGATGTATAATCAGAAAACAGCTACTAGATTTGTATATGAAATGCGATGACTCATCTACTGCCAACCTTTTATTCAGGACAATGCCAATAAGAGACTTGATCTCCTGGAACACAATGCTTTCTGGTTACTCAAGAGATGACACACTGGGAATAGAAGCTCAAGCTATGTTCAAAGACCTGATTTCTGAAGGTTTAAGCTGCACTTTGGCAAAGCAGTTCACTCTTTTATCCTCAAGTGTGGATTTGGTAGTGCAGTTTCAGTTGTTAATGCTCTGATGCACATGTACATATGCTGTGGGGACTCATTGGCTGCCTTCGCGCTATTAGAAAGTATAATGCTAGTGTCAGATATCATTTCATGGAATACATGGCAAAGTCAAGTGATCAATGCCTCTTATGTATGGGACCCTGATACTATATTAATCTGGTACAACTCCATATGGTTGCTGTTTTCAGAAGAAAAGGACACAGGTAGACAGATTCTTGAACAATGGAACTGCTGGTGCAATGCTTATTGCAAGATTTTACAGAGATGAACTGCTGGTGGAATGATACTTGTGTTGTTTTGATGAAATCAAATCTTGTACTGAATGGTTGTACTGAATGGAGGTCCCAAATCTTGTACTGAATGGCTGTACTCAATGAAATCATATCACCTAATCTACCCTGAAGAACCCTAGCCAACGAGTAGGAGGAGGGGGAGGAGGAAGGGGGAGGGGGCCTTACCGGCTGGTGCTCCGGCTGCGGGCGCGAGGTCGACGGCGTGGGCCTCCTCCTCCTCTCTCCTGCACGGGTGCGGACGCGAGGTCGACGGCGTGGGCCTCCTCCTAGTGCGGGCCTCCTCCTCCTCTCTCCTGCACGGGTGCGGGCGCGAGGTCGACGGCGTGGGCCTCCTCCTGGTGCGGGCCTCCTCCTCCTGGCGTGGTGCTCTTCCTCCGGTGGCGGCGTAGACGGCGTGGTGGGCCGCTCCGGTGCTCCTCCGGTGCAGCGCGGGAGGGGGACGGCGGCGTGGGAGGGGGACGGCGGCGTGGGATGACACGACAGATCGAGTTGCAATGTTGATAGAGGGGGATGGGAAGGGAGAGTGGTGTCGTTTTTTTGCTAAGTGTAAGAATTCTGTGGCGCATCCAACCAACAGATGCGCCACAGAATTGTAGATTTCTGTGACGCATCCCACCAATAGATGCGCCACAGAATTCTTTGACTAGATTAAATAAAAAGAAAGTCACTGCTATATTGACAACAACAGAGAACTAACCCAGTGGTTTGCTGCTGTTAACCTGGAACCTGGGGTGGCTAGGTTCGAATCCTAGTTGCCCCACATTTTTTTAACTTTTTTTAAATTATTTTAGTTAATTACATTTAATGAAAGAAAACACTAGGGATTTTCTATTTCCATATCCTTAAATATCACTCACATACATATACCACTCACATACATATATGCTTGTTCTCTCACATAGACACACATGTGATACACAAAAAAGTCTTTCTTCGTCCCGGTTCCAAGCTAGCTAGCTTTAGCGTCTCTTCGCAATCTTCTTGCCCTTCTTTTTGGCGGTTGAATACTTTATGCCAACCATCTTGAGATTTCTTCGCGTGAACGGACAACCTTTGGTGGGTAGGGAGGTCTTCCTTCTTACTTTACTAGTAGTAGGCATGTCAAAGTGCTTGTCAAATTCCTCCTCGATCTTCGGATCACCATTCTTATCCAAGTCTTCCTTGTTGGCGTCTCCTTGCATTCCGATGATGCTCCTCTTTCCCCTCCTCACGAAAACACGGCTAGGTCTTGACGGGTCGGTGATGAAGAAGCATTGGTCAACTTGGCTGGCGAGTACCCATGGCTCATTTTTCGTGGATGCGTTCTTTGACTTGGCATCGGGTATAACCATGGTGGTGAAATACCGGCCTTCTTTTTCGACGTTCTTGGCCCATCTCACACGGAACATTGGCACCGTCTCTCCACAGTAGTTGAGCTCCCAAATCTCCTCGATCCTTCCGAAGTACCGTTCCTTGATAGTAGCCTCGTCATCGGCGAAAGATAGCATAGTTACTCCTGAGTTTTGGTATTCGCTATTCTTGTCCTTTTCCTCGGTGCCGAATCTGTAACCGTTGATGTCGTACGCTTGATAGGTCTTTATGTTTTGCCCGGGGCCCCGTGATAAGGCAAATATGAGTTTTTCTTCTTCTGTAGACGGTGTTATGGTCTTTGTGAGAAGCTCTTGTGTTTTCTTGAACCAGCGGCCAAAGCTCGAGTTGTGCTCTCTGGTTACGTCTCCATTCTTCCTCGTTCGGCCCAGGTCGATGTTTCTCTGCTCGACTACGCGTTTGTGCTCATTCACCCAAGGTTCGATCAATGTTAAGTGTTGTAGCACGACCCGGTGAGCCCTGTCAAAGTCGTCACGTCGATTCTCGATGCCGACATGGAGTGAGCGGGACCCCTCACGGTGACCCTCTCCAGCGAGCCTACCAAGGTGTGTCCTGGTTGGCAGACCAACATCCTCGTCCTCGCTCCTTATATAATTTTGGCAGAAGGTGATGCACTCGTATGTTAGGAAGCCCTTGGCCATGCTTGCGTCTGGACGGGACCTGCTGCGAACGTATCCTTTCATGACACCGTTCTGCCTTTCGAACGTCATCATGTTGTGCAGGAACGTCGAGCCGACATGCTTGATGTCATCAACGACATGGAGACATAGATGCACGCAAATATCACAGAATGCGGGCGGGAAGTAAATTTCGAGCTCGCATAGTATCACCACGATCTCTTCCTGTAGCCTTTGGAGCTGCCTCACGCCGATCGACTTCCTGGTGATGACGTCGAAAAAGTTGCACAGGCCAAATAGCGTATCACGTACGTGCTCGTCCATTATCCCTCGGATCGCGACGGGTAGTATCTGGGTCATCAGCACGTGACAGTCGTGAGACTTCATCCCGGTGAACCTCTTCTTCGCTGCGTCGAGATATCTGCTTATCTTCGATGAGTAACCATGAGGAACTTTGACTCCTAGGAGGCACCTAAAAAACTGATCGAGCTCCTCCAGACTAAGCGTGTAGCATGCAGCTGGAAGCACCACCGAGTTCTTCTTAGCCCTTTTGCGGAGACGTTGAGTCCCTTCTGTCTGATCATCATCATCGTCAGCTTCATCACCACTACTGGGGGCCTGTAGTTCTTTCCTAATGCCAAGATATTTCAGGTCGTATCTTGCTTTCGCCCCATCCTTGCCCTTTTCCGAATTGCAAAGAGTGCCAAGCAGACTCTCCGTAATGTTCTTCGTAATGTGCATGACATCGAGGGAATGTGGCGTGTGGAGGTACTTCCAGTACTCCAAGTCGTGGAAAACAGACCTGGCTTTCCATACACCTAGCAACGGCTCTACCGCCCTCGGTCGCTTCATTTTTCCCGGCGAAGGGCACTCCTCCCAATTTTTCAAAAGCTCGTCGATTTCTATGCCACTCCTCGGCAGCGGGGCTCTGTCAGGCTCCTCTTTACCATTGAACAGATCATCGCGTTTCCTCCACGCGTGATCCAAGCGAAGCCACCTTCGAGCACCTGGGAACACGGTTTTCGAAGACCCGGGATCCCTTGGTAGCTGGAGATGCGGGGTATTATCCATGCACCTGACACAACCGCAGAGTCCGTGGCTGACCTGGCAAGCTACATATGCGTAACCAGGATAGTCGTGCACCGTCGTGAGCAACGCGACTCTCATATCAAAATAATCTTCCTTGTAGGCGTCCCACGTACGGTGTGGATTATTCCACAACAATTCTAACTCCTCTTTCAGCAGCCCGAGATACAGATGTATGTCGACACCTGGTTGTTTTGGCCCCTGAATGAGAATACACATGTGTATGTACTTCTGCTTCGTGCACAACCATGGGGGAAGGTTGTAAGGCCATACAAACACGGGCCAGGTGCTATGCGTGCTACTCTGGTTGCCAAACGGATTGAGTCCTTCAGTGCTCATACCCAGCCTGACGTTCCTTGCGTCGTCCCCGAACTTCTGCGGGAAGGCGAGGTCCAATGCTTGCCACTGGGTGGCGTCTGCAGGGTGTGTCAGGATATAGCCCTTCTCCGGATCCTCTTCGGGCTTCTCCCTTTCCGCGTGCCATTGCATGAGCTTTGCTTCCTTAGGGTTCACGTAATACCGCTGCAGACGGGGAGTGATAG
Organism: Avena eriantha; assembly: GCA_910589775.1. NCBI lineage: Eukaryota > Viridiplantae > Streptophyta > Magnoliopsida > Poales > Poaceae > Avena > Avena eriantha. The sequence continues at coordinate 474,875,228 of OU342745.1, forward strand.
GAAAGTACCATACCACCTTTCGAGGAACCTTCATTTTCCCAACCTTGTACCGCCCGTGGCCGCACTTCGGACATGTCGTGCTGTTCTCATACTCGTCCCGATACATCATGCAATCGTTGATGCAGGCGTGGTATCTCTTGTGAGGTAGGTCAAGAGGGCACACAACTTTCTTGGCCTCCTCGATACTACGTGGCAATGTGTTCCCCTCCGGAAGACGGTCGTGCCAGAATTCCATGTTCTCGCTGAAGCTAGTGTCGGTCCATTTGTTATTCGACTTCAGCTCCAAAGCATCAAGCGTTACTTGCAAGCGTGTATCCTGGGGCCGGCATCCAGGAAACAACGGAGTCATCCCGTCTTTCTTCATTTGCGCCAGCTTGGCTTTCTCCCTTTCAGCAGCCCTGGCGTTGCTCGTCTGCTTGTGGAGCAGTTCTTGAACATGAATGTCCTGAAAGGCCGATCGAGGGATATCCGTGTCTGCGGATCCATCTTCTTCGTCATGATGATCTTCTCTGCTAGCATCTCCTTCATCATTATTATGGTCTTGTCCGGGAGACTCTTCGTCTTCTCGCCGCCCGCCCTCGTCTTCACCCGCACCATTTGCCGTCGGCTCGAAGAAACCGCGTCTGAGCAGGTGCTGCTCCAGTATTCCGGAATCAGGGTCGATCCACCTATCGAGTTTGTATGATCGACAGGGGCATCTTATCTGGCGCATGTTCCGCCGAATCATGTCTGCCTTCACGTCTTTCTTGTATCTAGCGATTCGACCGGAGTCCATCGCGAGAACCATGGTTAATTATTGCCTGCGAGAAAGTATGTTTATTAATACCGCAACATGCGTGTGCACACACACCCACAGAACGACACACACACACGCATGCATATGCATGGTCGCCGGAAAAATTTGGCATGACCTCCCCTAAAACTAGGACATATGGGTGGTGCAAAAATTTGGCGAAACGGAAATGAATCAACATTTTGGCAAACATCCATGCACCACGCCAGCACAAGCAACAACAAAAAGAATATTCGCACATATCCAAATATGCATGCGCCACGCCAAAAAGCTTCTTGCATAGCATAAGCATCGTATCACCATACGAATCCGGTCGCGCAAAACGCCCGCGCGCGACAAGCTCTTCCCCTACAACAAACATACATACACACCGCCACGCCAAAACATGCATATGCATGTCTCTCCAAGCTATATTCACCTAGTAGATCCCGGACGAGAACGCGGTCGGTGAGATGTGGGAGAGGAGGAGATTATGGAGAGGCTCACCCTCACCAAATATATACCAACAAATCTAGGTTAAACACACAAAATAAAGCAAAATGGCCTAGGAGAGAGAAGGGGGTCGAGCTAGCTAGAGGTATGTAGGAGAAGGGGATGGAGTGGGTGGGAGAAGGTGGGAGATGCCACAGATATTGGGCCATGTGTGCAAATTCTGTGGCGCATCTGGGCCAATGCGCCACAGAAGTGCACTTTTCTGTGGCGCACGTGGTGTTATGCGCCACAGAAAAGTGCACTTCTGTGGCGCACTGGCCCAGATGCGCCACAGAAGTTGGCTGCCTGGCCAGCGGCAATGATTGGAGTGGGGCCCTCTGGAATTTTGTGGCGCACGGACACGGATGCGCCACAGAAGTGGCGCTTTCTGTGGCACATCCGTGCCCGTGCGCCACAGAATTTGCTGCTTTCTGTGGCACACTGGCACTCGTGCGCCACAAAAATTAGTTTTTGTGGCGCATGGCCTCCCGTGCGCCACAGAATAGGGGTTCACCTATAGCATGTTTCCTAGTAGTGTCACAAACAAACTACCTAACGAAACACAAGGAAAACCTTTTACACTCGAGGAATTAGAGGCCCATCCTAAACAACGTATACATGGGGTGGACAATCCAGTTTTGCACCCGGGTGAAAGAAGAAACTGATGCACCCCAATTGAGCGTAAAATACCAAGCAGTTAACAGGTACTGCACATAAATAGCAAAAGGGAGCCTCTTTAAAATACTAACCGTGGAACAATGTGCAGATAATATTTACTCGGATGGAATTAAATGCATGGAAAAACTCCACTTGATGAGTTACTATGAGGACACTCTTTCTGGCTAAAGCTCCAATAACACATTCCTACGACAGAACTGCAACACCTGAGAACATAGAAAATTGAAAATGCATGGAACTGAACTAAAAACATAAGGGATACTCTGCCACTTGCATAAAATGGTTTTGTGCCCTTGTGCACATCAACATAACTGAAAGTGTCATCAAGAAGATAGATAGATATCAACATGTTGATACAACCCTCGAGCTAAGTGAACACGCTGCTTCTGTACTCCACTAAGACTTGGCGGAGATATTGCTAGCATCCAACGGGATGCCCACAAACCAGCACGCCCTGAAAGTAGAGGCCAAGACAAGAGTCGGCGACACCCGGAACAGGACACTGATGTATGCCCTCCCGGTCTGGAAAGCAAACAGCCATCGGTGCTCCAACCGACGCCCGGAGACCTTGGATCAGCTTCCTTGAATGGTTATCCCATGCGTAGATCTTCAGAGCTTTCACGTTGGACAGGGACTCTGACAGAGAATTCATCCTCTTGCCCTGCCCTTTCATCCGCTAGTGCCTGGCGAGCGGCGCGTTGATGGCGGCAGTGAGCACGATCACGGCCACAGAAGCGACCACCGCCGGGCCGACCGAGTGGAGAGCATATATACCTAATGCGATGGTGAGCTTGAGGACCGTGGCCCGCGCCTAGTTGAGCCTGAAGGGGAACATGTCGGTCCCCCATCAGGCGCACATCTACTGTCAAGTCGCTCATCATCGCCTGTAAGGGTGGTCTGTGCTGCTTGCCGTAGATCGCGGCGGAGAGAACGAGGTGACCTGGATCCCCACCCGGTGGCAGCCAAGTACCACTTGCCGCTGCTACACCGCGACTCGACGACCCACTTGGCCAGAAGGCAGCACCGCTCGAGCCGCGCCGCCGGAGAAGACGAGGGGGACGAAGGCCCACCTGAAGGACTGCGACCACAACCGAGCGTTCGTTGGCTCTGAAAAAAAGGTCAAGGTCCTGCAGGTCTCCCCGTGTTACTGGGCCAAAAGTGCAGGAAGGCAAGGCCTGGCCTGATAAGGCCGCAAAAACAAACTCGACTCCGGCCTATATCCTACCAACATGTTTTAAAGTTTCAGAATAGTAAGAATTTTCTGGAAAAATATAAGTACAGATGGTTTCTATCAGCCTGTAATTTCCTTAAGTAATTACAAAATAATCATAAATTTTGGTTCAAAATGTGCAAATGATCCGGTCTTCTTATCATTTTCTGCAGAATACCCGGGTATTGTTCATGGCTAAGTCTCTACTCCCAAAGACTTGCAGCTGAAGGGCTTGTTTGAACAAGATTTGGGACGCCGACACGATTTAGACCATGGCTCTTCGACGGGCGAGGGGGCTATCTGCTCACTAATCGTTTCATCCATGTTTGACGATATTTTCTCCCGATATATTTTAAAAATATGCATGAGGTATATCCATGTGCAAAGTACCCTTTTATCATTTATGAAAGCCACTTTCACAAATTGCAGTATTATTCATGTACACTGCTAGATCAAAGTTATAGATTATCCGACCATAATTGCAGAAAATTAATTAGTCCCATCAGCATTAATTGAGTTACTCATCGCCCACCGCCCTTATCGCTCACCCTAGAGATCCAATCTCAAGCAAGACGAGAGCTTCGTTTTCCTTGGGCAGGCGGCCTAGGGAGAGCGATCTAAAGCGCGTGTTCTTGAGGAGCACGTACATGGCGACGAGATCATGGCCGGCATCATCCTTCCTGATGGTGAGAGCCGGTGCTAATATTTCGTTTTGCCATTATTGCATCTAGCATGGTAGTGCGGTTTGGCCAGGAAATGCCATGCGTCGTTCGTGGGCGGGAGCATCCCGCGCACAGTCTTTGCCCGCATCATCCCTAAAACATGATCTCTAAAACACTATCTAGCATATCTATATCTAGAATTTCTAAGATCATTATCTACCATATACATCTATTTCTTTTAATTGCTATAAAAAAAGGGAGGCGTGGCAAGTGGCTCACTGCAAGGTCGGTGACGAGGCTCGGACGGGAAGGTTGCAGCGACCGGCAGCTTGGGGAGGGGGACGTTGCAGCGACTGACGGCGGCAGATTGAGCGGAGTCATCGGATGCAGACGGGGTGGCAGCGGACGCGCGAGGTCGGTGACAAGGCTCAGATGGTAAGGTTGCAGCGACCGACAGCTTGGGGAGGGGGAGGTTGCAGCGACCGACGGGTCGGGGAGGGGGAGGTTGCAGCGACCAGTGGTGGCAGATCGAGCGGAGTCGTCGGAGAGGGGGAGGTTGCAGTGGCCGGCGGCGGCAGATCGAGCGGAGTCGTGGGTGCTGGGAGAGAAGGAGAGGTGCGACCGGGGTGGCGGCGGCAGGGAGAGGGCAGGATGTGTGTGAATGAGAGAGAGAGAGAAGTTCGATAATTAATCATGTGTCGGCGGCCGCGTGCGTTTTTTTTTCGAAACGGAGGCAACGCTCCAGCCTCTACATCAAAACGATGCATACGGCTTCTTTATTGTATTATTAAATGGAATTTATGTCTCGAACACAAACACAAGCAAAAAAAAACGAATAGTCAAAAAGTACATAGTGATTCTATCAGGAGGCAATCTTAAGATCATATCGCCACCCACACCGCCTGAACAAGTATTGCGCAGCCATCTCCAAAATGTTGCATCCAGCATGCATAGTTTGACGGTCGTCCATAGGTTGTAGCAGCGACCAAGTACGAATCCAATGAATAGCCATAAGTATAACCTGCAAGAAAGATGAGCATCGAGCCCCAATGGCGGAGCTACGGCCCGGCGACCCCGGGCAGCTGCCCGGGCTGCTCCGGCAACTCTCCACTAAATAATGTTGTGACACGGTGATTAGTATCATGTTTTGCTGGGGCAAAAACGAACCAGCATCACACTCAACGAACCTTGCCCAGGTTACTTGAGCGGGCTGCCTCCGCCACTGTCGAGCCCTCTTAAATATAACGTCATTCCGGGCGTTCCATATAGCCCATATAATAGCGCATACTCCCACGCTAATCTGATTTTTTTTTCTTTTTTGGGAATACACGTCAGCCAATTCCCAAATAAATTGTTTAAACTTGAGGGTGGTGTGATGTTAAAGGTCATATGAATAATGCGTCACGCCATATGATTATAGCAAACGGTCATTCAATAAAAAGATGTTGTATAGTCTCGGACTTGTCACAAAAACAACATATTGAATCTCCCTGCCAATGTCTTTTCTTCAGATTATCCTTGGTAAGTATTACCTCATGATGAACGAACCACATAAATATTCAAATTTTGAGGGGTGTTTTAATTTACCAAATGTACTTTTTAAGAAACCTTGTGTTTCCATTTAGGAGATCCATGGTGTGTCGGTGGCCGCGTGGCGTTTAACTGAATCCTCTTGTTTAACGCCGGCGGGGACCCTCTTGTTTGTCGCGTTTATTTATACGCCGGCGTCCCTATTAGATTTGACTACTGACATTCCTAAATAATTTAACACCGTTACTATTTCATCTACAAATGGTGACGCGCATTATAATTTAAACGCCACTAGAGAAATGACTACTATAAAGGTTTTCCTACTAATGCACGGAGCTAGCTAGCGGCGTGCCTTTTGGTCAATCTCCATACGATACAGCCGCGAATGTTCCCGGCGCCATCCGTCGTGGGCGGCCCTCCCCTCCCACGGGGCCTGACGAGGACGAGCACCTAGTAATGATGCTCCTAGCGCCCGGGTATGGCGTGATGACGGTCGCCGGCTGTTCCGAGGACGGTGCGCCATGTGCGGTTCGTCGTCCGTCGGCCGGCGGCTGCGTTGTGGATGGAGTAGAAGTAGAAGCACCGTGGCCCGTCGGTCTGGCCATCACGGGCGAGCGCTGCGTTGCAACTTGGAACGCTGCCAGTGCTCGTATGAGCTACACCCAAGACCGTACCTACGGTGCAAGCCAGGGAGCTATTTGGGCTCTGGTGCTGATACGGACGTGCTTGTGCATGTGCATGTGCATGTACTGGTATATATATAAATATGAAGCTGATTCGTAAGTCAGCTTCACGCACGCTAGCTGATTATTCTGCTGCGGAGCGCAACCATGCAAGCTATATCGACTGCAACCTCTTCGACGCTGCTCAAGACTGACGAGGCAGGATGGCGAGGAGGGCGTGGCCAAAGCAAAGGCCATGCTATCCACGACGCGTGTACACGCTAGTACACGGACTCCGCCGTCGCCAACACACACCACACCACCATCATGTATGGAGAATGCGAAGCAAAGACCGAAGACGACGACCAAACAGCTTAATCGGAGGTGTCCCGTGGTTTTATTCGCGGGGTAATTAACCGTGAGCTTTCCGAGGCCCCGGAACCAGGAGACCACAATCGCCTAGTCACGTTGGCCGCGCCAGCAGGCCACCACGGAGCGCTCATCGGGATTAGGCTATTAGTCGTGATGATTAATACGTATCTATTTCCATCTTTTCTTTTTGTATACTTGTACACTGGCACGCCCACAATATTATTTTCTCCCCGGCGGCGTACGAGGAGATGCCTTTTCTTATTCCCCTTTAGAAAAGTGTTATTTCGCATGTCAAACAGTCCAAGACTTACACGGTCAATTAGGTTGCTGTGAGGGTACGTAGGATTAAAATACACTAGCATTGTTAATTGGAGCATGTACAGCTCACCTCTTGTATACTGGCTTAAACTAGAATAATGAGGATGTGCTGGGTGACAGAGCTGGTGTCACTTAATAAAGTGTGGCATCCTAATTAGCCATGTTATCTCTGCTTGAATGCACAAGGAAAGCAGATTAGGTTAATATTGGGATGTGAATTAATTGGAAGCCATTTGACAGCTTAACTACCTCGCATTGCGCAAACAGTACTGTCTGTTCAATAGACATATATGCACATAGTGTGAGAGTACAAAATATGCATATCGATAGGTACAATCCATTCAAAAGGTTGAAAAAGCACCACAGAAATGAACTAGTTACAAGTATTTACATCAGCATTGCATTTTGTTTCTTGAGAGATGTGCAGACTAGTTGAAAGTTGAAACTATATTGAATTTTGCAATGTATATGCTTGTGTCACCAGATGTACCACACAAGTTGACTAACGTTCATATATAACGGAAATTAAAGATATCATGCTACTACAACTTGCAGCAATTTCTATTGGCAACTTGATACGACACCAGTTGACGGTCATTACCTCATGATATATGCAGCCTGTTGGTAACTTGCATATATGTAGTGAAATGGTAATGTCGCTGTTATATATACGTACATAGTGTATTATGTCATCTAAACTGCTCGGACAATTTGGGTGGAAATTTAGAGCCATGCTCAACACGAATAGGCATGTTGAACTTTTCATTGATTATTTTCCACTGTAATCAATCCTACATACAAATCCCTCTATTCCTCGAAGAAACTCAAATGCTTGATTGTCTTGACATACAAATGAGACAGCCAAGCTCGTGCAGTGATGTGATTAAGCCAATAAGTCTCTTATTTATTGGATTAAGCGAGTCATTAACCCTGGATCAAGCCTAAATGGACAGTACACATGTTATCCATGTTGTACCATGTGCATTTAACACGGTCAAAGCTTGCGTAGATCCACATGATTAGCTGAGCCAATGCACGTTCTACCATGTGTGTTTGGCACATATTGCGGGACCAACCATTTGGAAGTACGAGGTCATGTGGAGAAAGTATTATGAAATAGATCAATTTTGTGTAAGGAAGGCAGCAAAGGCACAGTAGAAGAGGAGTTTCTTCGACCTCAGCTATAAGGACGCGTAGGCAAGAACATAGCTATCCACGCACCCTACACCACAAACCAAGCATTAGTGCGCACAAACAAACCGAGCAACCAGCTGCTGAGAGAGCGACCATGGACCATGCAACAGGGGCCATGGGCAGCCTGCTCCTCAAGCTTGGGGACCTCCTCATGGAGGAGTACAAGCTGCAGACCGGCGTGATGGACGACATCGAGTACATGAAGAGGGAGTTGACGAGCATGTACATCGCCCTCCGCAAGGTTGGGGATGTGCCGCGTGACCAGCTCGACCCCCAGGTCAAGAACTGGGCCGACGAGGTCAGGAACTTGTCATACGTGATGGAGGACATCATTGACAAGTTCCTGGTGCGCGTCGACGGTGTTGAACCCACTGCCAAGCCGTGCAAGCTCAAGCGGCTCATGAAGAAGATGGGTGAATTGTTCACCAAGAGCAAGACTCGCCATGAGATCTCTGACGAGATCAAAGGCATCAAGGTCCGTGTCCAGGAGGCAGCAGACCGCCGTGATAGGTACAAGGTGAGCGATGTTGTTGCTAATCCAACTGGTGCAATCATTGCCGACCCTCGCATGTTGTCTTTGTACAAGGATAAAAAAGATCTAGTGGGAATTGATGGGCCACTGAATGAGCTAACCAACATGTTGCATGATGGGCATGGTGATGTGGACAAGCAACTCAAGATAGTCTCAATCTTTGGATTCGGAGGCCTTGGCAAGACAACTCTTGCCAAAGCACTATACGATAAATTCCAATCCCCATTTGACTACAGTGCTTTCGTTCCCGTGGGAAGGAATCCAAGCGTTAAGAAACTTCTCAACGACATTCTCTTAGGAATAGGCATGGAAAAGCAACCCGAGTGGGATGAAAGGCAGTTGGTCGACAAACTACGAGGATTACTCCAAAACAAGAGGTAATTACCCATATTATCATTTTTGTGTTTTTTTGATTGACCAAACACAGCAAGCATATGTTGGTTCATTTTATTTCTTTGCTCACGGTCCAAAACATTATCTCCACTTCAAACAAATTAATAGAAAGGGTTAGCCAGTTTGATGGAAGAAGTTTGGAGACACCTACATACAATACTTGATTTTTTACTCATAATTAGAGTTCTGAATGATAAAATGAATACATGTATGTCTCATGTTACCTCTATATTCAGTAATGCCAATGTTAGAGCCCATCGCATGCATCTCCATTTGTTCCTAGATATCTCAGATACTTTGACTAATTTTTACCGGTTATTGTTTTGTTGATGCGATAGGTACTTCATTGTTATTGATGATATATGGGATACAGAAGCATGGGAAATATTCAAATGTGCTTTGGCAAATGATTTTTGTGGAAGCAGGATAATCACAACTACTCGTATTCTCGATGTTGCTGAAAAGACCGGCGAAGTATACAGTCTAAAACCACTTTCACATGATTTATGCAAGGATTTATTTCATAGAAGATTATGTGGTGGTAATAGCAAAAGAAATTCTGATCTGCCAGCGAAGGTATACAATAAAATTTTACAGAAATGCGGTGGTGTACCCTTGGCTATAATCACAATCGCTAGTCTGCTTGATAATAAACCAGTTGAGTTTTGGTCTAAGATATACAACTCAATAGGTTTTGGGCAGGAAGATAATAAAGATGTTGACAACACGAGAAAGATACTTTTATATAGCTATTATGACCTACCTTACCACCTAAGGAATTGTTTATTACATCTGAGCATTTACCCGGAAGATCGTTTTATTGAAAAGGATAGTTTGATATGGCTATGGCTTGGCGAGGGTTTTATCCTGGAGGAACCAGGGTTAGGATTATTTGAGATTGGTGAGAGATATTTCAATGAGCTGCTTAACAAAAGCATGCTCCTTCCAGTAGAAAACCTGGATAAAGGCGTCATAAGTGGTTGTTGTGTCCATGATATTGTGCTTGATATGATTTGTCTGTTAGCAAAGGAAGAAAACTTTGTTACAATATTTGATAGTACCAAGCAATACACATCTGCACATAACAATGCTCGTAGGCTAGTTATTGGAAACAGAGAGGTTCCTCTAGTTAGCGCCCCAATGATACAAGTAAGGTCATTCAATTCCATTGACTCTAGTCATAAGGTGCCATCACTTCCATGCTTTGAAGTTTTGAGGGTCCTAAATATCAACGACCACAGTAGTATTACTCATCTTGAGCATGTTGGAAAGTTAGTTCATTTGAGGTATCTTGGAATAGAAGGCAATAATATCCGGGTCCCAAAAGAAATAGGTTATCTCAAGTTCTTACAGGTGTTGAACTTTGCTCAGTCCAATATAGAGGAGCTGCCTCAGAGTATTGGTCTACTCAATCAACTCAAGTGCTTGAAGGCCGAACGTGCTTGCTTAACAGTGGATCAAGACTGGATTGGGAAACTGACATCCCTGGAAGAGTTGTGGGTGGGCAATGTTTATTCCTGCTCGATCTTTGCAACAGAGCTGGGCAAGCTCACTGAGTTGAGGAGGCTCCAAATTCAGTTTTTGGACTTGGGAAGTGTGAGGTCAGTAAAAGCTTGGGCCAAGTCGCTAGTAAAGTTGCATAAAATCCAGGTCATAGACGTGGGACGTATCATGTCAAGGGACACTGGTGACGTCACATTGGAAGGCTACGTACCACCACAGCAACTCCGTGTTTTTAAGCTCTCGTATCGTCAACCTGGCCTCTATACAAGCATCAAAACATCTTGGCTTCCAAACCTGTCCCATCTATCTCTGCATGTCGATAGTCCAGATGTGCAGATATTTGGAAGGTTTCCGGGGCTTGTTTATCTCTGTCTAGACATGGATCGCCTCGTCCCGGGCCATCATGTCATGGGCGGTGCAGGTGTAGGTTTATTCCCCAAGCTGAGGGTCTACAGGACGACTGCAACGCCTGGCCCATTTCTACCAGGATCTATGACAAGCCTTGAATCCATCGAGTTTGAGGTCGATGTGTGGACATCTAGGGATGGAAACATTGAGTTTGACTTTGGTAGCTTGTTGAACCTACCTATGCTACAAAAGGTCACTATCGACATGAGGACTGGTAGGCTTATCAAGGACGAGGACTGGTGGAAGGCCGAGGAAACAGTTAGGCACGCAGTCGACAGCCATCCGAACCATCCCACGCTTTATCTCAGCGATTCTTCGAGAGGTTTCTTAGAATATCTTGATGTAAGTACATGTCCTCCACGACCATTGCATGTTCATTAGTTTCTGTCACTGGCTAAATATGAAGTGTCTTTTTTTTTTGTTTCAGGATCCTGATGCGTATGGAATCTACCTAAGATAGACGTGCTGCTCCAACCTGCATCAAGGTACACGTGTATCTATATATGTTCCTGCTTGTATTTCTACTCCCACCATCGAGAAAAGGATGTCATAAATTTATCTAAATTTAGATGTATCTCGATATTATTAAGTACATAGATACATTCAAATTTAGACTAATTTGCTACAACCTATTTGGGACGGAGGAAGTACAATACTACGGAACATCTAGCATTGGTAAATCAACCCCCACATCATTTCACCCCATCGATATGTGCATTTACATACCAATATATAGTTGATATGCCACACCATCTTGCATATGCATTTCCCAACATATATACACTACATTTGCATGTCTACAACTTTCCGATCGTTTTATACAACCAAGATTTTGTACAAACTCTGACATGTTATTTCATATATGTAGGTTGGTGGTGTTCAATACTTATACTTCTGCACAAGTATTCAAATACCGAGAGATATCCGGATCAATGTTACTGGTTTGTTACCAAAAAAATAAAACAAAAAAGTATTTGTGTGTACTCGTAGAACATTTACGTCTTCTTACCCATTTAGGCTAGGAGAAAAAATGGTCCTTTTGCCACTAAGAAATATACATTATGTGTTTTCTTTTTGTTTTGTACTTGAGGATAAAAAATCAGGAAAAAAGTATTTGTTAACTTTGTTGCCATTCGCAGAAAATTGAAATGAAATAACAAAAATAGGTGGTGTTTACTTAATCTTCTCGTTGTTTAATTAGTAAAAACTCCAAAATATGTCTTTTGTTTTTTCATATGATTTCATGGGTGTTATGTCTTTGTGTTTGCGGGTGGGTAGGTGGCTGTTGTGTGTTGGGGGTGGTGGGGTGGGTGGTGTAACTCTGCCTATGCTAATATGATGTTGCACTTAATGTTGCATAGCCGGTCCCAAGCCCGGAAAAAAAGAGGAGGGGTCCAATATACCCGCATCATAAAATGTCATAACCTTCCATTTTAGTGCTTTCTTTTCCAGGGGGCTATTATTTACTTGTAGTTTATTGTGTTGTTTTTTAGTATATGATACGAAAAGTAGAGAAAGCCAAACACGTTTTTTTCACTTTATATGATGCGGAGGTGAAAATATTAAAAGCCCTGTTTAGCAGCTCCACACAAGTGACAACAACAACTGGATGATAAAAGATGGAGGTCGGGCACACACTAACACATACCATCTTTAAAAATACAGCAGCTGAATGATAAAAGATTGAGCACTTTTTTTTTCTGCTAATGGTAATGAGAGATTTTATTAAATCATGTCTTCACTTCTGTGCTTTGCTTGTTTCATTTTTAAAGGTGTTGTGTGTGTGCAGATACAATACATACGCAGCTGATGGGGACCTCTACCATCTGTCTAGGTCTGACAATGACTGAACCACAGGCAAGAGGAGCACCATGCCATTATATGAGAATGATGACCATATGATGGATTGACCGATGATATCATGGGCAGGCATGCTCTATGCCTCTATGGATTGGAGAGCTGACCCAAATATACCAGTAGTACTATCTATCGTCTCTAGGTAACTATTGCTTTACTTTCCCTCCTCAATACCATCTGGTTTTTTTTTTTGCAAGAGGAACTATGCATAGACATGACTATAAACTCTAGGAATGTAGTGTGATAGCCAGCAGCCATGATGCACCACTGATATGAGAGATATAAAAAATAAACAGTAGCAGTGCCAGTCTGTACATGTGTACCAAAACTGGGGTGACAGTACCTGAATTCCTGACCGCCCGGACAATGCGTCTTTTTTAAGTAACAACAAATAGCATGGATCAATAATGAAATATGTTTTTGTACATTGGATTTCAAAAAAAAAAAAAAAGGATAAACTTGGTTAGACAAAAGTTGTGGCCTTCTATACCCTGAGAGGGGTTATATCTTCATTCTGTTGGATCCATCAATCATCACGCACAAAAATAAGCTACTATCAGCTATGCTAATTCATGTCCTTCTTGTGAATAAATAAATATGTATCAATAAAAGAAGCTACTACGTCAGTTTAATTTGCAGGCTGAGATTGAGAGTACTTAACAACAACCCTTCTCTTTGCATCAGCTTCGTAGGCTGCTTGTACTCCACCACCTCACCAGAAGCAGCAGCACCAATCACAGGTTTACTTAAATCAAACAGAACTAGTAGTTAGAAAACAAGCTCAGAATGTAGTGTGCAGTTCCTCATGGAAAGCACCGTGTCACAGTCCACCACATTAGGGATCCGGTGTGTAGGGTGCAGTTCCTCAACTCTGTCTTGGTGGTCTGTGAGGTGGGGCATCCCCTGGAGGTGCACGAGGCCTGCTAAAGGGAAGGATCAGTCTTATCCTTTTGGTTTTGCAGGATTTTATGACTGTAGTCTGTTTATTACACATCCAATTAGTGACGTTCCAAGTTTGTTAAGATTATGCCTTAGGCCTAAGTCTTGTAACGTGGCTTAGAAAACATAATCTTATGCACTTACTTATCTTAAGTCCAAGTGGAGTCAAATAAAAAAACGATACAGGGACACGGGATAGAGCTCTCAACAGCAAGAAGGGTGAGTGAAAGAACCAAGTCGGATTCCATACACAGCAAACAGACAAAGTGCGCTCACACGAGGGTTTTTGACATTGGCGGAAAGCGATGAATCCAGCGCAGCTTGTCCAGAAATGAAAAGTGAGTTTGTGACGGCAACAAGGGAAGCATACACGTATCCGTTGTTATGAAACAAGTACTGTAAATGAGGCTTCCGAATGCATCATGGTCTCATCATCTCTATCTTCTCTCTTGATCAATTGATCCCCTCCCGAATGCATCATGGTCTCATCATCTGACGATCACTGCAGTAGGCTTGCCACCGATCTTTCCATCATTGGCCATGGACATAACATTAGAAAAGCGGCCACCATCTTTGTGTGCATGTACAAGTTCGTGAAAATCTTTGAAGCTGCTAATAATTTTCTACAAGAACCACCAATATTTATCTCTCCATCTCATGCCAGAAGGAACGTGCTACAAACCAATTATGATCTTAGAGTGGTTCTATTTGACGCCTAGTTATTGTTCACCCACCCTGTATCTTTGCAACCGTAAATGATTTTTACGTCACGTAAATTTTGTATTACATTGTCTGATAAAACGAAGATTTTCCATAGCCCGGTGTAAGATTACACGTAATTATATGGCTAATTGAAATGGACACATCTCTAAGGGCATAACGTCATACCCCCTTAGAATAACTATCAGTATGGCATGGCTATCAAAAATAAATGAATAATATATCTCTAGAGATTTAATTTACTAATGACCCATTTCAAATCAATTTCATTACACGACCGCTTGGATGATTTATTTCCATCCTATCAGGCAGCATGATGTTGATGGCCACCAATATTCATGCTATGATCAAGCCCTTAAATTACTTGCTCCTCGATCAGTTTAGAAATCGATTTCCTCATCACCATCATGGTTTTTCTTCACAAAAGGAAAGCACCTCCCCAACTTCCCAATATTTTTCACTACAAAAATAGAATGATCACTACCATGTACCTCAAAAACCAAAAACAAAGTTCCATTCTGAAATAATTTTAATGTAAAAGTAGCAACAATCAAATTTAGAAATATATCTTACAATTACACAATTGCTGGGAGAACAGACCTGACGACATCTCCAGCGGCACAACCCAAATGGTCCTGATGCGTCCGAGCCGGTCTGAGACCGGACGCGAGCGGTGGGCGCACCCCTCTAGCGGCGCGACGCATCCAGCTCAACCCATCGGCGTAGCAAATTTGGGCAACGGCTGTGTCGGGGCAGACCGTGTGAGTATCCTCCAGTCAGCGGCTCGGGCCATATGTAAGTGAAACGTTAATAGTAATACTAGCTTTTCATTAGATTTGACGTCGCCCATTAGAAAAAGGCCCGGTAAACAAAATAAAAAAGGCCTATACTATTGGTCGTCCATATGGTTGTTCTTCACTATTGCCATGGCCACAATTGCTGGAGGGTTCAACCTCGTCGATTGCCGCTTAGGTGGTGCTGTTGGCACCATTTGAAGATGACATTGCGGCGCTGCTGAGTGATGGGGCCACGATTGGCCGCCTCGATCGATGCCATGTGGCACTCCACCTCTTGGAGGGCTAGCGCATTCTCCATCTTGGCTGCTCAGTGCTCCCTCGCCCCTTGGTCCGTCTGCTCCTCCTCCACCCTGGCGAGCTCCACCATTGTGCGCGCCTTTGATGCCTCTAGCTACTCTTTCACCGAAAGGCACTCCTTCTCCTCGTGCCAGACGTGGTCTATCACCACATCCCTATGTTGCGACCTCTCTCGGCTGCCATCATCCTACGAGGAGGCCATGACATCGGTCTAGGCCACGCCGCCATCCGCCTTCTCCCCCTGCTCCTCCTCCACCTCGGCTGCATTCGCCACACGATCCTCCTCCGCTGCCACCTTGGTGTCGTGCTCGCGCTCCGCCGTATATGCCGCCTTGCGAACCAGAACAACGTGGCGAAGCTCACACATGGTGACATTCACGGGCTCCCTAGCGAACGGCTCCAGCATTTTCATGGCCGCCCTGTGGAGGATCTCGCACAAGGCCGTTGAGGTGGCCTCCTTGGCCACCGCCTCAACAACCTCCTTGGATGCGACATGGTAAATCTCGTGCACTGCGGATTGGGTGGCCTGCCGGTCCGTCGCCTCCACCACCTCCTCCAGCGCCTGCTGGACCACCTTGCCTTCGCGCTAGAAACCGGCTACCTCCTCATTGGTGAAACGCCGGGCCAGTTCGCTGGCCTACAGATCCACATGCTCCTCGGAGGGCTGTGGGAAACAGCCGTGACACATCTCTGTAATCTTTTTCCAGTTGGCGATCTTACGGTGAAGCATGGCTGGTGTTTGCTGGTTCATTTTTTGGGGGCCCTTGGTGGTGCTAGGGCTGGTTTTCATCGCCGGACCAGGCCTGCCTTTTATATATCATGGCCATGGTGGGAAATGGTTGGCCAGGCATGGGATATTTCTGGTTGTAGGCGGGAAGACACACACGGGAAAACACCGGCTGCACGGGAAGCTAGCGGAGTTGATTGTCGACGTCTCATCACTTTAAACGTCTTGTCACCAAGGTCATCAAGCATTGATAGTGGGCGTGGGCGGTCAAAATGCGTCAAGCCGTTGGACGCACCGCTCGACCTTGTCAGACCGCAACCCATTTTCTATTTGTGGGCCGATCCATGCGAACAGAAACCTACTGTTTGGGTCACGGTTTTGCATCGGCCCTTTGGAGATGCCCTTAGTCTTCTAGAGAATCTTCTTATCATTGCCTATCTCAGTAACCATCTTACAGGGCTCCAGCCAAAGATCAATGTGCATTATCAATTACTAGATGCCGTCTCTTCCTCTCTATAGGATGGCCTGCATTTGTTCACCATACATGACTAACAAAAGAGATGATTCCATTGTTACATTCCACAGTCAATGCAACCTAAACTGGGCCCTGGTAATTAAGAGGACTTATTTTTACTCTTCAGCACATATACGAAGCACTAGTTCAAACATAGATTTAAACATCAAACATAGTTCAAACAAACTAGTACTTAACATAGTTCAAACATAGATTTAAACCCTAAACTACACTATTCATCACCGGTATTGTTGTCGATGTCGACGCCGCCTAATCGTCACCAGCGAGACCATCCAGACATGCCTCAAAGTCATCGACGTTGTTGTAGTCGTTGTCCTCGTCGTTGCGGAGCTCCATGATGGCAGCGGCGGAAGATCTCACGACGGACGAAGAATAACCGGTGGCAGCTGACGCACCTGTGCCTCGATGAGCAGTGTGATCTTTGCACGTGCGCTTCTCCACTGTCACACACTCCGGATAGCGGCTGCGGAGCTCCGCCATGTAGGCCTCACGACGGTCCCGAGCCTCGCAGTCCTCTCGTGCCACTTGTCGCGTGCCCCCGACTAGGGAGGAGGGGTGCCTTCAAGGGGGAATATGATTACAGATAGCTCAAAGAATATGATTATTGCAGAGAATATGATTATAGATAGCTCAAAGCTTTGGTATCTCTCCGTTGGCTCCTCCCATCCTTTATATAATAGGCTGAGTCCTAAAGCCAGATAGGTTACAAGTTACAATTACAATACTAGTATTATATTAGTTCCTAATTCTTTCTTGATTGCCAAGGTACGCTTCTTTCTGTCGGATGTTTCTAGGACCTCCCTTATTATTCCCTTACATACATGCTGCCGTGATGGACTCCAAATCTGAAACATATGTTTGTCTAGCAAACTAGAGGGCCTAATCTGGCCCAATAGAAAACTGAAATATTTTGATGAGACCTACTATAGCCCACATATTCAACATATATCTGGGGTGGGGGCCACCAAAATTTGCCACCCCACCCCCACTATGGAGAAACACGAGTATTCCCAAACCCCCAAGATCTTAAAAGTTGGATCGTGTGGTCCTGTATGAGAGGACCTTCGTCCAGTTTGGCTAGGGATACTGATAACGTGATGGAGATTTTTTAGGGAACGTGATGGAGTTATGTATATGTTGGGCGCGTGCATTGCGTGAAATCTAACGGCTGCATAACTGATCTGCTAATTAAATCATAGCCTTAAGCTGTAGATCCAACGGTTAATATAATTTAGGTGATTTGGATTAACCTGCTGTCCCGAAAAACATCTTTATATTGCTTTTAGTATATAACAAATCACTGTGAATCGATCATGGCTAAGTGTCTCATCCCAAGCAAGTCAAAGGAAGAACTCAACTTTACAACTATACATACTGGCAGCCCTTTATGTTTCAGTTAACTTTCAACTTATACATGCTTCAAAGCAGTGTTAGTTATAGGAACTCAATCTGCAAGTGAAAATTCTTCTAGATTGCCTTTAACAATAATGAGATGCCGCTGGAGTATATTTCTGGCATGCAAATGCTGCACATGGTACTGGGGCTATGGCTAAAGATTCTCTTAGGATTTTCAATAAATTTCCAAACTCGACACGACTAATAAGGTCCTGAGCAATGGATTGACTCATCCACCAACAACACCCAGTGAGGTGCAAACACGCCAGCGCAAAACCATGATCTACTCACGGCCACCCTCATGGTGGAGTTGCATCATGGCACAGAAATGTATCGAGTCTAGCCAGAGAAGTCTTGCCGGTTTGTAACACGCCGCTGTGATTAACATTGAGGTACATAGTAAGATTTTGGTTCCCGGGCAAACAAAAATCCCGAGGGCGCTCGGGACTCTCGGTTACCGCGGTTACCGAGAAATCCCGAGCGGTTACCGGACAAATTTAAAAATCAAATTTTGAATTCAAAATATTTTTCAGAGCTGTCTAATAGGATTTAAACTCAATTTGAACAGATCAGCTGATCTACCGCACTGGTCTGTCCTTGCTCCAACATTCCGCAGGCACGTCGCATGTTCGAATCCAGTTAACTATGTTTTTTTTTGGTTTTACGTGAATTAATTTCACTCAGCATTATATGGCATTATATGGTCTTCAAAAAATGAAATAATGGAGCACTGGTAACTCCAACTTGGGACCTTACGTTGTCACAGACGCAGCGCTGTTAACTAACCACTGCGCCACACCTTAGTACGATGAAATCCTCAGAGATATTGTGTATTTATCTTTATTCAGGAATTTAAATTCAAAAAATTCAAAAAATCTCGAATTTTTTTGGTCGGTTACTCGGTTTCCCGGGGGTGCTCGGGATTTCCGGTTACCGGATTTACTGACCGGTAACCGACAGGTAACCAAATCCTGATAGTACACACGAAGCCTTGATGCTACATGGTTGTGGCCCAAGAACGTACTTTTGTTGCATCTCTACTTAGAAGGACAATTATCTCGTTAATGCATGGCTTTGGGCATCACAACAACTTGAACCTTGGTTTTCGAGAGAACAAAAAGATCAAACTTAATAACGGTGAACTACAAACAGACAAATTCAGATCCGAGAGAAGTGTCATTATTTAGATGCGCAACTAAGAAACTGTTTGAACAAGTTTTGGGATGCCAACACGTTTTTGACCATGGTCCTTCGACAGGTGAGGGGGCAGCTGCTCACTAATCGTTTATCCCAAGACTTGACACGGTCGGTGCCTCTAAGGCCGTGAGTCGTATTGACTGCATTAAGTTGTTGTGAGGGCAGGATTAAAATACACTAGCGTTGTTAATTAGAGCATGTACAGCACACCTCTTGTAGATTGTCTTAAACTAGAATGAGGATGTGCTGGGTGACAGAGGTGGTGTCAGTTAATTAAGTGTGGCATCATAATTAGCAATGTTATCTCTGCTTGAATGCACAAGGAAAGTAGACCAGGGTAAAATTGGGATGGGAATTAATTGGAAGCCATTTGACAGCTTAACTACCTCACATTACTGTCTGCTCAATAGACATATATGAACATAGTGTGAGAGTACAAAATATGCATATCGACATGTACAAGATTAAATAGAATCATTAGTCGTCCCAAGTTTAGTAGAACTTATATAAGTACACATCCATGTAAAAAGGTTGAAAAAGCACAACAAAAATGAATTAGTTGTAGTAGTATTTACATCAGCATTGTTGGTTTTGTTTCTTGAGATGTGCAGAGTACTTGAAAGTTGAAACTATATTGAATTTTGCAATGTATATTTGTGTCACCAGATGTACCACACAAGTTGACTAACGTAATGAAAATTAAAGATATCACGGTACTACAACTTGCACAAATTTCTATTGGCAACCTGATATGACACTAGTTGACCTTCATTACCTCGTATATGCAGCCTGTTGGCAACTTGCATATATGTAGTGAAATGGTGATGTCGATGTTATACCTACATAGTGTATTGTGTCATCTAAACTGCTCGGACAATTTGGGTGGAAATTTAGAGTCACGCTCAACACGAATAGGCATGTTCAACTTTCCATTGATTATTTTCGACCATAATTAATCTTACGTACAAATCCCTCTATTCCTCGAATAAACTCATATGCTTGATTGTCTCGACATACAAGCTTGTGCAATGATGTGATTAAGCCAAGAAGTTTGTCTTATTTGTTGGATTAAGCCAACCGTTAACCCTGGATCAAGCCTGTATGGACAGTACACATATGTTATGCACGTTGTATCATGTGCATTTAACATGGTCAAAGCTTGCGTAGATCCACATAATTAGCTGAGCCAGTGCGCGTTCTACCATGTGTGTGTGGCACATATTGCGGGACTCCTACCATTTGGAGGTACGTCAAGTGGAGAAAGTATTCGAGAATAAAATATTTTCATTTAAAGGAAAGCAGCAAAGGCACAATAGAAGAGAAGTTTCTTTGATCTCAGTTTCAAAGCCAGCTATAAAGACGCATAGCCGAGGACATTGATATCCACACCCCACACACAAACCAAGCATTAGTGCGCACAAATAAACCAAGCAATCAGCAGCTGAGAGCAACCATGGACCTCGCAACAGGGGCCATGGGCAGCCTGCTCCTCAAGCTTGGTGACCTCCTCATGGAGGAGTACAAGCTCCAGACCGGCGTCAAGGAAGACATCGAGTATATGAAGAGAGAGCTCACGAGCATGTACATCGCTCTCCGCAAGGTTGGGGACGTGCCGCGGGACCAGCTTGACCTGCAGGTCAAAAATTGGGCTGACGAGGTCAGGGACTTGTCATACATGATGGAGGACATCATTGACAAGTTCCTGGTGCGTGTTGAGGGTGTTGAACCCACTGCCAAGCCGCGCAAGCTCAAGCGGCTCATGAAGAAGATGGGCGACTTGTTCACCAAGAGCAAGACTCGCCATGAGATCTCCGACAAGATCAAAGGCATCAAGGTTCGTGTCCAGCAGGCAGCAGACCGCCATGATAGGTACAAGGTGAGCGATGTACTTGCTAATCCATCTAGTGCAACCATTGCCGACCCTCACTTGTTGGCTCTGTACAAGGATAAAAAAGACCTGGTTGGAATTGATGTGGCACTCAATGACCTAACCAACATGTTGAGTGATGGGCATGGTGATGTGGACAAGCAGCTGAAGATAGACTCTATCTTTGGATTGGGAGGCCTTGGCAAGACAACTCTTGCCAAAGCACTGTTCGATAAGCTCCAATCCCCTTTCGATTGCAGCGCTTTTGTTCCAGTGGGAAGGAAGCCAAGCTTGAAGCAAGTTCTCAATGCCATTCTCTTAGGAATTGGCGAGAAACAACAACACAAGTGGGACCAAAGGCAATTGATAGACAAACTACGATTATTACTCGGGAACAAAAGGTACTCGCCCAATTATCTATTTTTCTTGCGAATGCCGAAAGCTGGCATGCGTATTCTGGTTCATTTTCTTTCTTTCCTGTACATGCAGTATCTCTAGTTCAAACGAATTCATAGAAAAGGTTAGCTGGTTTGATGGTAGCAATTTATCTACGACCGACCGTACTCCCTCTGTTTGGGATTATTAGGCTGGAGAGCCATATTGCTCTGACCAAGAAAATTCTCAGCATTGTTTCAACTCCCATCATTAATACCTCTAAATTGCTCTCTTTATTTTCTTTTTCACTCACACGGTTTAGGGAAAGAATTGGCCAGTCAATTCCTTTTTTTCAGAGCATGCACTGGCCGTTTTTGGCTGCCATGGATCACTGCAGTATTATCTATAGAGAAAGCGGTACATGGGCACTAGAAATTAGGTCTTTCACAATGGGAGTCTCTTAGCGTGGCATCCTACGCAAAATGCTCATGTAGTATATGCATTAAGGAAGAGAGAGGGGGTTGTTGTATCTTAGATACATCCCTTGAACGTAATCCTTGGTAAAAAGAGTTGAAAGACCAATCAAATACATGCATGAAAGCAAAAAACATTAAATTAATATACAACATCTAAGACTAGCCCCAATGGTGGTATCCTATGTGGTATCATGCACCACATGTATTCAAAATGGTTATGTGTTACTGTAATTAATGATGAAAGAGATTGTGTTGGTATCATAGGTGGATACAGTATCATAGCTCATAGAACTAGAAAAACTAATCCCAAATAAATTTTGTACACAACTTTACATTAAGATTCTACAAAAAAATACATTAAGACTATGATACTACTATATAATACTGTGCATTGCGGAGATGGTATCATCTAGTATCATATGCATGATACTACTATACGATACTCCCCGCTGTGACTAGTCTAAGATACAATACATTAGAGATACTGCCCACTGTGACTAGCCTAAGATAAAATGCATTGGAGAGATTGTATCTTAGCTATTTATAACTCCTATGATAACGTGCTAAGATACACTCCATTGTGTTGTCTTTATTAGGATGCTAGAAATAAGGAAAGTTAATGCTCCAGGCTTATAATTTCGAAATATCTGAAAATGCTCTTCGGCCCAACAATCCCAAACAAAGGGAGTACATGAAATATCTGAATCAGAATTTCATCGATCAGAATTACTCTCTCCGTTCACAATTACCTCGCGTTCTGGGTTTAGCCAAAGTCAAGTTTTGCAAAGTTTGACCAACAATATAAGAAAAAAATATCAACATGCATGATTTTCAATGCATATAATATAAAAATATAGTTTATAACAATTCCAATACAATAGTTTTTATGTTGATATATTTTCTTAAATATATAGTCAAAGTTTGTAAAGTTTGACTTTGACTAAACCTAGGATGCGAGGTAATTGTGAATGCATGTATCTCTCCCGCACCTTCCTTCCTCGAGTTTCTTTATATTCAGATTCCATCCTTCGAGTATCTCCAAGAGCTTTCTCATATTTACCCCCAAGCGGTAAAAAACCGGGACCAAAATCTTTCTCTAAGAGCATTGGTAATCCAAGTGCCTTCTCATATTTACCTACCCTCCCAGAACATTTTAGTGAGCTGACAACAATTTGCCCTCCAATTGCCCAAATATGCCAATCCCAAGTTGACCGAGTAAAACACCCAAACACAACGTACAAGGGGCAACCGCACCGCTTCAAACCTTCCGCACCCCTTCTCCCTGCAACATCGCCACCGTCCGGCCTCCTCTAGTGTCGTCCTGCCGCCACTGTCCCTCCCTCCTCAGTCCTCACAACCTTCCCCTACAGCCTCGCCGACCACTCCACATAGCCCCACCTTATCACACGGCCAGCCGAGACCAAGCGAGTACTCCGGCAAGGAGATTGATTCCGGCTAGCCGCAGTCAATTCCGGCTCGATCGAGGGCAGCTGGCGATAGACCAGTCGATCTCGCGGCCTCCAGCTCCGCCCGTACGTAGCCTCTTCACACGGGTGGCAATAACTAGCGCGGTCTACGGCCAACGGGAGGCACTCGTGGCTTGAGGAGCATCCACAGAACATGGGGCAGCAAACGACGGTGGAGAAGGAGGTGAGAAGCGTGTGGGGAAAGATGAAGAGAGCGCAAAAAAAGAAAAGAAAAAAGATGACCCACTGTTAGGTGGGTCCTGCATTTTAACCAATCCAATTTTAGGGAGTTCTTGGAGATGTCCTTAGATTCTAATAGAAGATATGTCCCCCAGCATGCATCTGGTCTACTCGTATATATCTCGGATACTTCGACTATTTTCTAATGGTTTGTTCCGTGGACAGGTACTTCATTGTCATTGATGATATATGGGATACAGAAACATGGAAAATAATAAGATGTGCGTTGGTGCATAATAACTGTGGAAGCATGATAATCACAACTACTCGTATTCTTGATGTTGCTTCAAAGACCGGTCAAGTATATAGGTTAAAATCCCTTTCAGATGATTTATCCAAGGAGTTATTTCATAGAACATTATCTGGTGGTAATATCAAAAGCAAATCTGATCTGCCAGTGGAGGTATACGATAAAATTTTACATAAATGCGGTGGTTTACCCTTGGCTATAATCACAATCGCTAGTTTGCTTGATAATAAACCAGTGGAGTTTTGGTCTAAGATATACAAGTCAATCGGTTTTGGGCATGAAGTAGTTAACAATGATGTTGACAACACGAGAAAGATACTTTTATTTAGCTATTATGACCTACCTTGCTACCTAAGGAATTGTTTGTTGCATCTGAGCATTTACCCTGAAGATCGTTTGATTGAGAAAGATAGCCTGATATGGTTGTGGGTTGGCGAGGGATTTATCCGGGAAGAACCAGGGGTAGGATTATTTGAGATTGGCGAGAGATATTTCAACGAGCTGCTTAACAGAAGCATGCTACTACCCGTAGAAACCCTAGATAAATGCATCATCGGTGGTTGTCGTGTCCATGATATAGTGCTTGATATGATTAGCCAGTTAGCAAAGGAAGAAAACTTTGTTACAATATTGGATAGTAACAAGCAATACACATCTGCACATACCAATGCTCGTAGGCTCGTTATTGGAAACATAGAGGTAGCTCTGGGTAGCGCTCCCATGATACAAGTAAGGTCATTTAATGCCATTGACACTAGTGAGAAGGTTCTGTCACTTTCATGCTTTGAAGTTTTGCGTGTCCTAAATAACGAAAGTAGTAGTATTACTCATCTTGAGCATCTTGGAAAGTTAGTTCACCTAAGGTATCTCAGACCGGGGGCATGGATATCTTTGAGGTTCCAGAAGAAATAGGTTATCTCAAGTTCTTACAGGTGCTGAACTTGGATTGGTATGGACATGAGCTGCATCAGAGTATTGGTCTACTCAATCAACTCAAGTGCTTGAAGGCCAAAAGTGCTTGCCTAACAGTGGGGCAAGACTGGATTGGGAAACTGACATCCTTGGAAGAGCTTTGGGTGCTCAAGGTTGATTTCTCCTCGAACTTTGCAACAGAGCTGGGCAAGCTCACTGAGTTGAGGAGGCTCCAAATTGAGTTTTTAGATTTGGACAGCGTGAGCTTGGTAAAAGCCTGGGCCGGGTCTCTAGTCAAGTTGCAGAAAATACAGGTCATACACGTGGAAAATATCTATGCAATGGATACCGGTGACGTCACCTTGGAAGGCTACGTACCACCACAACAACTCCATGTTTTTAATCTCCCGTACCGTCAACCTGGCCTCTATGCAAGCATCAAAACATCTTGGCTTCCAAACCTGTCCCATCTAGCTCTGCATGTGGATAGTCCAGATGTGGAGATATTTGGAAGGTTTCCAGGGTTTGTTTCTCTCCGTCTGTATAAGGATCGCACCGCCCAGGGCTTGTTTCAACCCTTCATGGGCGGTGCAGGTGTAGGTTTATTCCCCAAGCTGAGGTTCTATGAGGCGAGTCCAACGCCTGGCCCATTTCTACCAGGAGCTATGCCGAGCCTTGAAGTCCTCAAGTTCCGGGTCGATGTGTGGACCTCTAGGGATGGAAACATTGAGTTTGACTTTGGTAGCTTGCTGAACCTGCCTATGCTCCAAAAGGTCACTATCTCGATGTGGTCTGGTAAGTGCATCAAGGATGAGGACTGGCGCAAGGCTAAGGAAACAGTGAGGCACGCAGTCGATAGCCATCCCAACCATCCGGAGATTGGCAAACTGTCTTTTAGAAACATGGAAAATTATCTTGACGTAAGTATATATATCCATACCCATGACCTCCACAATCATCGCATGTTCATTTGTTTCTATCGCAAGCTAAATATGAAGTGTCCATTTTTTGTCTCAGGATCCTGATGCGTATGGAGTCTAGCTAAGATAGCCGTGCAGCTCCAACTGCATCAAGGTACTCAAACTCCCTATGTTTACAACTTTCATGTTTCTAAAAGACTCCATACCCATCAACATTTTTTGTCTTCATGTTTCTCCTTTCATTTCTACTCCCACCATCCATAAAAGGATGTCCCAAATTTGTCTAAATTTAAATGTATCTAGATAATATTTAGTATATAGATACATTTCAATTTATACTAATTTGTGACAACCTATTTGGGACGAAAGGAGTACAATACTACATTACATCTAGCATTAATAAATCAACCTCCACATCAGTCTGCCCCAGTGATATGTGCACTGAAATACCAATATATAGTTGATATGCCACACCATCTTGCATCTGTATTTCCCAATATATAGACTACATTTGTATGTCTACAACTTTCCGCTCGTTCTATATAACCAAGCTTTTCTACAATCTGTGACACATTATTTCATATATGTAGGTTGCCGGTGTTACTTATGAATAAGTATACAAATACTGAGAGATTTCTGCATCAATGTTATTGGCTACTTACCAAAAAAAGAAAACAAAAAAAATGTGTGTATTGTAGAATATTTGTATCTTGTTACCTAGTTAGCTTAGCAGGAAAAAAAGAAATCTGACAAAAAAATTATTTACCACATTTACTACATTTTCTTTATAGTCCTTTTGTCGCTAAGAAATATACATTACGTGTTTTCTTTTGCTACAAAAGGAAATCACAAAGGTGTTTGTTTCTTTATTTACTTTTGTAGCAAAGACAAAAGAAAAATCCAAAAAAAAGGAATTTATTTTATTTTATTCATTTTGTACTTGAGGGTAAAAAATCAGGGGAAAAAGTATTTGTTAGCTTTGTTGCCATTCGCAAAAAATTGAAAGGAAATCACAAAAAAATGTGTTGTTTACTTAATCTGCTCCTCAGTGTTTGATTAGGAAAAAACTCCAAAAAATGTCTTGTGTTTTTCATATGATGTTATGGGTGTTGGGTGTTTGTGTTTGTGTTTGCAGGTGGGTAGTTGGATCTTGTGTTGGGGGTGGTGGGGGTGGGTGGTGTAACTCTGCCTATGCTAATATGATGTTGCACTTCTTGTTGCATAGCCGGTCCCAAGCCCGGAACAAAGAGGAGGGGCCCAACATACCCACATCACGAAATGTCATAATCTTCCTTTTTTATTGATTTCTTTTCCATTGGGGCTATTATTCTCTTGAAGTTTATTGTGTTGCTTGTTTGTATATGATATGAAAAGCAAAGAAAGCACAACACGTTTTTTTCACTTGATATGATGAGGATGTAAAAGATTAAAAGCCCTGTTTAGCAGCTAGACACAAGTGACAACAGCCGGATGATAAAAGATACAATAGCTGAATGATAAGAGATGGAGGTCTCTTTTCTTTCCACTAATGATAATGAGAGATTTTATTGAAAGACTTTCCTTCACTGTTGTGCTTTGCTTGTTTTATTTTTAAAGGTGTTGTGTGTGTGCAGATACAAACACAGTTGGGGACCTTTACCATCTGTCTGGGTTTGACAATGACTCAACCACACGCAAGTGGAACGGTGTACACCTGGGCAGGGAGACCAAAGGAGCACCATGCCATTATATGAGAATGATGACCATATGATGGACTGACCGACCATATCATGGGCATGCATGCTCTATGGATTGGAGAGCTGACCATATGATGGACTCAGCCTGTTATGACTAGCCTAACCTACAGCCAGAAGAAGCCCAATAGTAGGTCCAATTAGGGGCTTAGCCCTTTTATCTATATATCTATATATATCTATATATATATATATATATATATATATACCTAATTTGCCCTTTGACCAGACCTCAAATTACCCATTAATGCCACCGATAAGTGAAAATAACTGTTCAGAAAAAACTACACTGATAAAGGCCGCGACGGGCTGGGCGCCGGCGTCGATGCGGCCAAAGCGGGAGAAAAACAAACTAGCTGCAGTCTGCTCAGCCTCGAGGGCGCACGAGAAGGAGCAAGGCGGCAGCCGGCAGGTCGGTGGCGTGCGGCGATTGGAGATAGGTGCATGCGGGGATCAGCTAGACGGGGGTTGCAGTTGACTGTCTCGCACTCGCGTGGACGTCCACGTCCACGGAGGGACCTCGCGTCCAGCTGATGCATGCTCCATGCGGGCATCACAAGCAAGGCACCTAGGATTCTCCAAAGAAAAAAAAACGGCGCGAGAACAAAGAAAAAGAAACGGAAAATCATACACATGGATCAATCACTAACATCAATTTGCGTGTCGAAGATGTATCGGTACGACCAGAAAAAACAAGTCTCTTTTGCGCTGCTAGCGCTGGACAACAACAAAAAAGTAGTTCCACCTAATTTTCTTACACTGATTTCCGCCGGTTTACAATCAAAATCAGTGTTTAGATGATCGGAAAAAAGTACTCCCTCCGAACCATATTAATTATCGTCGAATCGGATGTATCTAACTAAAACATGTCTAGATACATCCAATTTAGTGACAATTAATATGGACTCGAGGTATAATTCTCATGTGTTGATGATGGGCAAGAAGGGAAATTGTGTACTATACGGGACCATGTTGGATGTACCTTTATGAATGAAAAGAGAAACACTGCAACAATGTTGGGTTGTGCCCTGAATACTCCCTCCATTTAGAAATATAAGACATTTTAGCTTTGTGAATCGAATATATCAAGACATTTTTTATTGTATATGTTCATAGAGATTCGGAGTGAATCTATACACTAAAAACATCTTGATACATTATTTTACAAAGCTAAAATGTCTTATATTTCTAAACGGAGGGTGTAAAAAGGGAGGACGAGAGAGTAAGCCAGGTTGGTGCGTCCGTTACCGCCTATGGTACATTGGGCACAGGGCTGCGGGACATCATCAGGTCCATGGAACAAATACAACCCAATAAATATATTATAACGAAAAGACAAACTGGTGAGAGTTCCTTCGTCATCCATGGTTTGCTCCAAGATAGCACGGAATGTTAAAAACATGGGGTGGAAAATAGCATACGGGAAAATATTAGGTACATCTTGTAAAATGAAAAGGGAATGCTAGACAAGAAATTGGTATAGTTACGGATGTTTTTGGCAGAAAACTCAATGTGTACCGTTCTTGTAGCTACTCCCTCCGTTTATAAATATAAGATATTTTAGTTTTGTGAAAAGAATGTATCTAGACCACATTTATGTGTAGGTTCATCTAGGTTTGGATTGAACCTACATACTAAAAGGGGTCTAGATACACTCCTTTCACAAAGCTAAAACATCTTATATTTTAGAACAGAGAAAATACAAGAAATCAATATTGATGGAATTTGGAGATTGAGAATAAAAAAACTAATTAAAAAAAATATTGTCGGCATAATAACTACTAACTTTTCCCGCCGCAACGCGCGGGCATTTTGCTAGTATATACTGTAATTTGTGTTTACGTGGTTTTAGCCACCTGACCTGAGTTTTCGTCCGTCTCCGCAGCCTGCTAGGCCTCTGCCGCGTCCGACACAAACCAGGATCGAAACACCGGGCCAAGCATGACAAAGTAAGAAAAAGGAAACAGACGAATCGTACCGATACAAGAATTCTCCACGCGAGACAGAGACGACACGCCCCTCTCGATCACGTGCCCGCCCGGTCAGGATCAGGATCGCATGTGCCCCGCCGAGCCGAACTGGAGCTCATGGCTCAGGCGGGCGGGGTGGCAGGTTGATTGGTGCCATGGCGGCTGGGTGTGTGGTCGTGGGTGCTTGAGTGTGTTCATGGTGTGCTTTGAGTGTGGGTTGGGTCAGGTGTGGGCTGCCATGTGTTGGACCCTAAGGTTAGCATAGGTGGTCACGGGTCGGCCCAAAAGGACAATGGTCGGTTTAGCTATAGGGTTTTCTCTACTTTTTCTAGAAAGGCTTTTTCTTATTTCTATTTTACAAAAAAAATTGTAAAGTGATTTTTTATGGAAGTAATTGGTGTTTGTCTTACTAGCCTACTCAAAACTGCTGAATGGTTTGAATTTTTTTTAGCTTCATCTGCAAGAATTTAGATGTCTATTGCTCTCCTAAATTTGGACAGTGTGTCCCGTTTTAGATGGCTAGCGGCTTTTGAACAAAGGGGTTCTCCTCGTTAAGAACAAACAATATTTTCTCTATCCTTTTATATAGATGCGAATTTGAACTTGCATTACTATCACAAGTTCACGACTGAGAAATAAACAAGACTGATGTCATCCCGTGTGGAAGTCAATATTTGTCAAAACAAAGTCATAAGCCGTAGGATACGCGTATGTGAACTACAATCATGTTTGAAGTATATATGTTCTGTGACAATCCACGAGCATTCAACTAGTATATATCTATATCTATACCTAATAATAACGGACGGATTGTTTCTTCCGGTCCAACACTTTTTTAGACAGGTTTACCCTCCCACTAAATCCCATAGTACATCAACCGCCACGGATAAGTTGAAAACGGTTCGATTTTAGTATTTCTTGATGATTTCGTCTGTGCAAAACGGTTGGATTTTAGTGTTTCATGTTGATTTTGTCCGGGCTAGAGACCTTCACGTGCGACCCATGTCATGCAGATTAGCCCGGCCTAGCCTCCTTGCCCGATATTGGTCCTCGTGGGTGCAGAGCCCATATACCTCAGTCTAGACTAGATCCATCGATCTCCAGTTCTCCGCCTTGGTTTAGTACCACCTCGATTCCGTTACAATGAGTCCCACCGGTTTAAATACGTTCGCAAGTTCACCAGAGTATCACCAACAACAAGTCTATTCGGTAGTCAACAAGTAGCAGCACCGTTGATTGGTTTCAAGTGTGAGCTGATTATAGACGGAAGGGATTTGTGTGGGGCGCATGGCGCTGCATGGTTTAGAGGAGGATATAAACAGGATTGTTGTGGGTGGGCCACCGCACCAGGACGATTATTATTGGCCTGAGCTAATTAAACAGAAGGGATCAAACAACACAGATCAAAGAAGGCAACAAACGGCCGAAAGGCAGAGACATATCGATCGATCAGGAATTAACTTAATTCTAGTCAGCAATTGACAAAATTTCCTTCTATGTTTTTCTCTTTTGGGCTTATTTTTCCATGCCTAACCAGAAGCCCAACAATAAACTCATAAAGAAACAACTGCACCCATCCAATTAAAAATTAAAATATGTGCGATTGCACACTTATATGCAATTGCACACATATGCGTATCTATATCTATACCTAATAATCAAGGACGAATTGTTTGTCCCGATCCAACACTTTTTTGGACCCTTTTACCCTCCCATCAGACAGCAAATTGCTCACCAATGCAACCGGTAAGTCAAACAGACTAAAACTGCATGGTTAGTTTTAAAAAAACCAAGTTACACGCAGCCCGTCTCAATCACCAACGGACAATCGCGAGTTGGCGGCTGGCTCAATGCAAAGGACGCAGATGTGGGTGCTGTTACTTGCTTCTTAGGCGGTGCTAAGCTTTCACTTATGGGCTGTAAACAAGGTTGTCTCACTTTGATTCTACCGGGTTTTATTTACAGATAATCGACACTGGGCTGTTGCGCCGCACGTGGCCGATTTCTCTGAACTGCTACTCTACAGGAATCGATGATAGCATTGATTTGTCCCACCTCGCTCCTATGTAGTAAATCTCACCAGTTCATATACCTTCTCACAGTGCTTCAAATCAGCAAGCTAGTCGGGAACCAAATAAGAAGCACTACGGTTGATCCATCTCTTAAATCAAATGATATGAGATAAAGAAATTAAATCCCAATGTCCCAACAGGAAGATAAGGCAATGGCCTAGACTGACGGGAGGAGAGGCCACAGTGATGCTCAAAATGGGGCCGCGAGCGGCTTGTGGAGGCGGAGGTGCTGGGTCGGCTGGTCTCCGGTCGAGGACGGCGGAAGGGTGCCCGTGGCGGCGCCGGTGAGGGGAAGCAGAGGAGGATGCGGCGGTGGAGGTGGTCGAGGCGAGGCGTGAACGCGCTTGCAGGAGAAGGGGCTCGTACGACTGCTGGCTGAGGAGGCGGCGGCCATGGCGCAGGAGGTGGCAGGCGACGGGATGCAGAGGAAGGAGGAGGCATCCGGACGGCGGCGGGGCGCCTCGGGCTCAGGCGGCGCACGGGGCGGCGTCCGTGTCTACAGGGGCAGAGCGACCCTGCGGCGCTTGGGGAGGTGGTTGGGAAGGAAGGGATGGCGGCGGCGGTTCTCTGCGGGAGGGGAAGCAGGGTATGGGGAGGAAGAAGC
This sequence comes from Avena eriantha, assembly GCA_910589775.1. Taxonomy (NCBI): domain Eukaryota; kingdom Viridiplantae; phylum Streptophyta; class Magnoliopsida; order Poales; family Poaceae; genus Avena; species Avena eriantha. The sequence goes on from OU342745.1 coordinate 474,907,303, forward strand.
GGCCGTGTGAGGGAGACAGACGGGGTGGGGCCGGGGTGTTACGGGAGAGGGAAACGGGGTGGGACGCGAGCGAGGCGGGATGGTGGCGTGGCGTGCGGACGTCGTTGTAGGCCGCGGGGTGGGGCCAGGCAGGGACGTGCAGGTGGAAGCGTGTCGAGGGATTTATAGAAATTGGCGGGATCTATTTCTTTTTGGAAATTAAGTATGATGGCTTCTTCGTTAAAGCAGACCGCAAGGAGATGAAAGGGAAGCACGCCAAGAAAGTTTGCGAATTAGAATAATCAATTGATTGAGATGTCATCAAGCGAGTAAAAAAACTGTCTATGCTGCGACATGCCACTAATTTTTAAAAACTAACTGCCGGCACAATAACTACTAACTTTTCTCGCCGCAACGCGCGGACATTTTGTTAGTATATATAATAAAGGAAGAAGCGTTTCTTGTCGTTTCTACACTTTTTCGGACTAAATTATCCTCCAACCAAACCACATATTACCATCAACACCACAGGTAAGTAAAACAACTGTTCAATTCTTCTCTGTCACCGGTTTCTTGATTGCCCGCTGTAACCCCGTTGGGTTTGTTGATTTTCTTTGTCTCGGCCCGACCCAAGGCTCCCTACACGTAACATCTACATATCCTTGAGAAAAACCTACACGCCTCATGCCCTTGCAGCATCTGTGCCGCCATGGACATGACCCCTGCGCCGCCTTGCAACGTCTCAGACTTCTATCCCTCTCCTTGCTCTATACGTATTGGCACAGATCAATCGGCCAAGCTAACAGGAAGGAAGTTTCCAAGACAACTGGTCTTTTATTATATAAAGAGTTATAATCAGATATTTCCAATTAACCAATAAATCAATAGTATTGCTGACTCCCTCAGAAGTCAGACTTCTGGCCCTAGTCGCCGCCTCCAGCGCCTCCTCTCTCGTTCCCTCGCAACCACGGCGCCGGATATGCCGGTGATTTTTGATATGACCTACAAGGATAAGACCTACAAGGATATGCCGGTGATTTTTGATAGTTTATTAGCTCAATAACATAATACCTTGATTGATGTGTTTTTGTTTTGTAATCTGAAGCTGCTTATTCATGAAAGTGTGCCCAAATTTGAGACAGGCTGAACAAACTCGTAGACTAAGATTAGGAGACCTAGCTAGGCAAACTTCAGTATTAATTGAGCTTGAGTATTAACGTAAACAAAGATGGGGACCAATGATGGCCACCCAGGGTGAGAGTGGTGACAGTCCGAGAATGCTTAGGCGCGCTTGTGCCGAAGAGGTTTAGAGATGTAGGATTAGCAATAAGTGGAGGACTTGCCTGGATCATGGCGTATGGTGGCCGGCGGCACAAAAGGTGGAAGATTTTTTTGTATGGAGATTTTTCTTTACAAGTCACGACAGAGTTAAGGAGTTGTGTGTGCATGTGAATTAGAAAAATTGCACTCGTGCAAGAAAGGGACTCGTTCCTGCCATTTAACGTGAATCCAAGGCCACGTATACGTGTTTGCCCACAAGCCTGGAGCCAACAATCAACACGCAAAAACTATGGCTCAATATATTTATCAGGCTGAACACAACGTATGTGTTATCCTCGTCAAATCCTACCCGTAAATTGGATTAACTTTGTGTCTTCTAAAAAATAACGTGACATAAAACATCTTCTATACACATGTTTACCGTACGTAACACTACTTATATTTTAATCTCAGATTAAATCTAAACCGTGAATAATAGATCTAACAGTTAAAATAATTTTAGATGATGTGGCTTAACGTGGTGCCTTAAAAAACAACCTTATATTGCTTTTAGTATATAACTAGCATTGTGGGCATCAACTTTGGCACATCGAAAATGCAAAATATCCATTCCCAATCTTATATATCAATTTGTTTTGTCCTATTTACCTCTTGCATAGCAAAGTATACGGTATTTCAAACATAGATATACATATAGTGGTAAGAAATAATAGAAAGCAATGAAAAAAATATTCATGGAATATTCACATTATATAATTGGAACTTACATTATTTAAAATATCAAAGCTGGTTTATTTGTGAAAAGATTGACCAGGTTTCTGTAAAGTTATAAGATATTTATAATATAATTTACGTTCGGCTCCATATTAAATAATTAAACTTTGGTATGCATGTATCTAGATACCAAAATGCGTCGTATCTCGATTACATTGAGTCAATTAATTTGGAACGTATGGATTAGTAAAATACGAGCCAAAATGGTCCTTATATTTCACCAAATTAATTTATTTTCTTACAAATATTATTCTTTCATAAACAGTTATTAGGTAATCTTTTGGATATACACGTTTCAAAAATAAAATATTATGTATTAAAGTTATTAAAAACTTGTTAACAACATATATCAGAAATACACATTCTAATTTACTCCTGTAGTTCAAAAATATTACGGGCACAAAAGAATCATGTGCCACATGTTTACCCAAGCATATAAGTTGTGACAAACAATACTATTTTATTTCTATCAATCTTTTGTCGATAATGGTACTAATTATTTGTATTATCTTCAATTGCAAGAGCCATAGTGTACGGTCCACAACATATGTAACATACTCTGTTCCTTTGAAACAAAGAATGATCGGACTACATTTAATATTTTACGTGCACAAGATAACACGTGTTAATAAACGAAGTGTACCATGGTCATTGGCCAGCTTCCACTCCAACTGCTGCCGTCGAGCACAATTTGATGCACGGCAGCGTGGCTAACGATGTCATGTTTGCATGCTTAAATAACTACCCACGAATGTGTTCAATAGAAGGTCGGTGAGCTGACGAATTCATATGAGACTTTGAGGATGACCTCTGCGTCCGAGGCAAACTCATTAGTATGATTAGCCAACCTCGTCCTTGTGGTTCTTGACGGGCTTCACCAAGACGACAACATTGTACGGTGATGTCGCGCCGTCGAACGTTTTTGTCGAACCACCAATGTATCAGCAGATTGTCCATGGTTTGGTCAATCCCTTTATTTTGGATTGTCGTGGCATCCTATTAGACTTGTATCTGCTCAGATGAATCCCGATTCCAATGAAATAGACCTCATGTCTACACTCTCTGATTGTTTTTGTGTTGATGGATAGAAATCTCATTGGTTATGTTTTTTCCTCCATGAATTCTAACCGGAAATCAATAGCATGTTCCTTTCAATATAGTGTTTTTCCTTTTAGAGTCCTAAGCAGGCACGTACGTTCACATCCCGTGAGTTTCTTTACTTCTAGAGTCCTAATCGGTATTTAACTCCACGTACAGTCGGCCAGCCGGAACACCGTGTAATTGAGACCCTTTCTGTGGTTTCTATTATTCTTTTCAATTGGCGTGCGTGTCATATGTGCTCATGTGTACACGGTTAATATTTTACGTAACACCTTTTATGTTTAATCTTAACCGTTAAAATACAGATCAACGTAGTATATTTTTTAGGCGTATGTGGATTAACCTCGTGCCTCAAAAACACCCTTATATTGCTTTTAATATATAATAGATAGATATGCATCGATTCTTTGAAAAGATGGTTTGTAAATACCAGATGTTTGCATACATTGGTAGATAACCTGCAGTCAGATAAAATTTTACAATTACAGTCCATCATAGTGATAGCAATCATATCAATACCACCACTCTCAGTTGAATGGGGATTCTTGTAAGAAATAATGGGCTAATTTATTTAAGCCCATATGTGATTTAAGTTTATCCCTAAATCTCAAAGCCCATGTGTGTGGAAACTCATGTGTGATTTAGCCCAATTTAGTGGTAGCTCACATATGAGTGGAGTGGGAGCTAAAGTTTAGTCTCACATGGAAAGTTGGAGGAGAGTTACACCACCTTATAAGGTGGAGTGGTTCACCACTTAATAAAGTGAGTGAGAAAAGGATAACTACACGCGCGCTCCTCCTCCGACGATGCCTCCGCACGCACGCACGCCCGCCCGCCTCGTCACGACGCGGGCGCGCGCGGTTTGCGGGAATCTCGCCAAGCCAAGCTTAATTTTTGCTGCTTAGGAAAACTTGTGCGGTTTTGACAGACGTGTCAACAGTCAGCCTATTCGGGTCGCTCCCGGATCGTGGGCTATCTGTAACCGATCCCAACGTGTGCAACGTGGGCTTGGTCCATGATGTGCCCTATGCGGGATTCCTGAGCCGCTCTATATAAACACCAGTGCGGCTTCCACCATGAACAGACCGAAAACCAATATAGGGTTTTTCCTCCTCTCTGCCTTGCGCCGCCACCGTTGTCTACTGCATCCCGCTTGTCGGCGTGCACCGGCGAACGGGACAGCAGGTCTCCGGTACCACTCGCCTTTGCGATCCTGTAAGGGAGAGGGCGAATAAGCTTTTTGGGAAGCGCTCTGCGCGACTGCTCGAGTTCTGCATCACGGTTCGTCTTCCATCCAAGTCGGGCGGTGCTGCCTATCGTCGTCTTCGCCGCCGTCTGCTTCGACCAATCTTCCCCAAGTTTACTGCTGCGACTACTACAATCGAACGGTACGTGCGACGTGCTGCTGTCTGGTTATTCATCATGTTCTGCGAGTACATGTTTAGCTGCTGCATGTTTCCGTTCATCTTGTTGATTTGTACATCTAGTATGTTCGAGTTATATGTGCTAGTTGTTGGAATATGGCCTAGAGACAAATAGTAGTAAGGACTATTATCATATTTCATATAGTTTATGATTAAGTTTTATATCATGTTATAACTGTATTGAGTGGAAACATCAATACACGTGTGATATGCAAACAAACCAGGGGTTTCCAGTGAAACTCTAGTCACTGGTTCATTGGTCAACAGATGATCATGTTTCCTGATCATGTGGCATTTATGCCAGTTGGAAATGAGGTCATCTCATTCTGAGAATGAGATGATGAACCAATACCCAACCTATAAATCGTGACCTGATCATGTCACGAAGTTGAAGTTCCGATGATTAGAAAAGGATCCTCGTATACTATTTCTTAGACCGTGAGGCTATATCAATCACTGTCTCCCGAGAGTGCTTAGATAGCATCAAATGCCATCTGGTAATACGGTGGTTATAAAGGTGTTTTCAGGTACTTGGAGAAAACCGTAGAGACAATATATGTCAAGAACGGGATTTGTCCGTCCATGTGACGGGAAGATACTCAAGGGCCCACTCGGAGAAGTTATAACCAATAGTTGTGCAGCGTGTGATTTGATCACGGGGATATCACTTGTCGGAATGAGTCAAGTAGCATTGTTCAGTAACGAGATTGAACATGACATGGTGATTTCATTGATCAGATCTCAGGCAATGCAAGTATAGAGTGACGAAGGGAATAAGACACGATTGTCCCGGTTCAAACGACGAAAGATCTTCGTGGAACGCATAGGGGTCACATGGCCATCCAGGTCCCTCTGTCGATCATTGGTGCGGGAGTGTCCCGACCATGTCTGGAGTGTTCCCGAACCGTGGGGTATCACACTTAAGGGCTTGATGATGCTTAGAGAGTGTTAATAGGATCGGTAGAATCGCCGAAGAAAAGAAGAGAGAAAACCGGAAGAGTTTCGGTAAGCCCGCAGGATGTCCGGAGTGGAGGTGGAGGGTGTTCCATAGCCACGGAGGTTGAATAATATGTGAATGAATGTTAAATGTTGATTTAATCATTTATTCATAATTATTTAAATAAAGAGAAAATCAATTTTAATGGTCAAAGGCTTAATGGGCCAATTCCGGAGGAAGAGGGCCCATTAGGGGAAAGGAGAGAGGGAGAGGGGCCAATGGGGAGGCCGGCTGGGCCTAGCCCCCCCGTGCGGGGCCCATTAGGTGGCGGCAGCCACCTCCTCCCCTCCTCCTCTCCTTTAGTCCCACCCCGGGACTTTGAGGGAGGTAGTACCTCCCATCCCCCTATATATAGTGGGGTATTTGGCCAAGATAAATACACCTATAATCAATAAAGGTCTCCCCATTTTTGGGAGGACCTCCAATTGATATTTTCTTTCCTCCCTTCTCTCTCTCGTGACCGTGGTCCCAAGTCTAGACTGTGCGAACGAGAGACATCTTCACCGCAGAGCGCCGTCGCGCTACGGGATTCGGATCCGGGAGCTCTACTTCCGCAACTGCTGCTGGATCGAGGAAGCGGGAGTCATCGTCATGCACCGGACGTGTGTAACTCCCCGCGAGGTGTCGCAGTTGAGGCACTCAAGTCGTTGGAGCCAGAAGGAGCGCAAGGACTTCATCGCGACCTTGAGGTCGGCTTCGGCTCGTCTACATCAACCACGCTCTCCTGAGCGTCGACAACGCTTTTCGGTCTTCAAGGGTAAGTTCGCGAAAAGCCCCTCCTGTTACTGTATTACTAATAGATAGGTCCTGGCAGCTTCAGGGGTTCAGGGGCGTAGGGTAAAATTTATTGTTTTCATACGCGGAACCCCTATAGTGGTATGAGAGCTATATCTATGCGTAGTAATGCTAGTACGGGTAGAACACACAAGATGTCGCGTGTGGGCGTTGATATTTTAGTTGTTACCCTCCCACGTAAACTTGTGTATACCGCAGTAATGCTTGATGAAGCGGCCCCCAACCGACTTTACGCGTTCATTCGCGAGACTGGTCCACGCTTGACATACGTCTTGTACCGGTATAAAGTGGCTTAGGGGGTGTCTGTCTCTCTCGCATTAGTTGGTATACCAGTTGCAACGGAGGGACCCAAAAGGGATGTAGTAGAGACAACTACTTGATTAGCGTTGTGCTGAAAGTTCGTAGGTAAGAACGGTTCTTGTGCGAAATCCCATTCAGCCACGTAAAACATGCAAAGATAAAGGAGAGGCGTCTAACTTTGTTTTGCAGGAGGTGTTGCTTTGTGATATAGTTGTGGCAAAGGTAAAGTGATTACCTTTTGTTACGTAGTAGTAGATAGTCACAAAGGTGACAGACTACCACGCCGGGAAGACACCGGTACCCTGGTGTCTACAACGCCGGAACCCGGTGACGGCGGATGGAGATCACGACGTGAAGGACCATATCACATAGCATTTACAGTCAATGTTATTGTTTGTATGTCTTATTGTGTGCTAGTATTAGATACTCGACGGTAGCCTAATAAGATGATCCCTGTTAAAATTACCAACGATTGTGTTCCCCCTTAGTGTGCACCACCAAGAAAGTTCTTCGGTATGAGGCGATCCAGGGTTACAGGCCTGGGTGTCAGACATATCTACGTTCGCATACAGTGGGTGTAAGCCATGTTGCACAGCGAATACACTAAGGTTGAGTTGGCGAGCCTAGCACGCTAGAGAAGCGTGGCCTCGGAACACGGATGGTCGAAAGATCGAGCACGAGTCGCATAAATGATGTGACCGACGTTTAGCGTCCACCCTTGAACCCACATTGATGGACGTGACGATCGGGGGAGATGTGGCTGATAGGGGTCGTGTTATCACTAGGAACCCTTTTGGGGATAGGTGTTTCTGAGTGGAGTTACTATTAACTCATTTAATTATAAACTTAGTCTAAATTCCTTTTGCAATTATAAATGTAGATGGCTCACCGTGAAGCTTACTTTGACATTGAGGATTGGATAATGGGTGAGAAACTTAGCCTTGATGGATCCAACTTCCCTAGTTGGCTTGTGCGCCTAGATGATCTCCTTACTAGGAATCATGTGGCAGACTACATATGCCACACGATGGATTTGACTGAGCCAGACTACTATGAGACCCCACAAGAACTGGCAGACCGCTACTATCGTCAAGAGATGTCCACCTACATTCAGATAATAATGCGTTACAGGATGGTGGATGAACTACATCCGCTCATGGGTGATCTTGATCCATATTTGATGGTGGATCAGGTGAGAGCAGAGTTCATAGGCCATGTGCGCATGTGGAAGCACGAGCTGCTTGGAGAGTTCCTTTCCATACATATGGAGGAGCATACATGTCTGAAGGGTCACTTGGAACGCATGCTTGATGCACACACAAGACTGGTTCACTTCGTGGATTACTAGATGGCTGATCCATTTGCAATAGACGTACTGCTTCGGTTGTTACCTCCCAGCTACGAAGGACATGTCCGAAGTAGCATCATGAGTGGTGATACAGAAACATTGGATTTCCATGAGTTCATATTACGTTTCAGGAACGTAAAGGTTGAACCAATCACCGGAGAGGTCATCGATGACGAAGGTATATATTTGATATACAGTTTTATAAATGTTATAATCTTGCAAACACATTTGCAGTGTTAAGTATATCTGATACTTGTTCTGTTTTACTGAAAACAGGTCCTTCTGCATGAGAGGTGCTTGCTGGAGAGGAGGTGACGTTCTGTGTTGATGGCGAGCATGATGATGATGGCCGACGACACTCTCCCTCAACATTTATCATTTAGTTTGTGTTTTAGGATGATTATGGTAATCAAGAGATAGTGAACCTCTTTAGTGTGTCTCACACTTCGTGAGATGGTTATTCATATGAGTTTGTAACAAACAGTTGTTCTGCTTTTATGAATGATTTCTATTCGTGTTCATATCTTGTTTGATTATATGTGAATTATCCTTGTTGTTTGAAACTAATTGATAATGCATGAACATTTGTAAAATATTAAAATGCCTTGTTTAAAATACCCAACTTAATGATATGATCATTAATGAATGAAAAACCATTGTTTAGGTTCAAAGTTATGTGATAATATGTGAAAGTCATTCGATTTCTTATCATATATGAATCATGCCTAAGTTCGGCAAAATAACTTGAACACCATGTATTACTTGAATACAAAGTGTTTAAATGAATTGTTAAAGTAAATACATATTCGATGTATTGTGTTTTAACGAAAATGGTAATTATCATTATATCAGTGTTCAAATGTGTAAATAAGTTTACCAAAGGAAACATGAATATGAAACTATTTGGTTTGATCAAAATGTTTCATTAACAAAGGGTATAAAGATAAAAGAGAATCTAATTGCTATGATTTGATCAATAGTAATGAAATTCAACTTTATAAGAATGGCATAAAAGTAATTGTGGAAATGCAAAGCGTTTTGAAACGTCAAAATGCAAAGCATCACAATGTGATATTAGATATCAAAGGGGTTGAATAGAAGGCACCAAATAAATCGTTGTAGTGTAGATGTAGACACCATTAGCTTAGAAATAGTTAGCACTCAATTAGAAGGTAGTGAACCATTTGGATTCGTGAAAGTTTTGGGGTTATTCGATATAACCAAAACAATAGCGAATAATTCCTTGTAGTATATTCATTGGAAACTTTGAATACGAAACCGATAGCTGAAACCAAAAGGAAAGCAAAACTGGTATTGCTTGAATTTTGGTACATTCTTGAGATAGCTCACTTTTAGTGATGTTTCTCAATTATGGACCAATGGAAATTAGTGTAAAACACGATGAGGATTCAAAACCCTGCATCAGAGTGTTGAGAAGCGCAACGGACAACGTTTCTGAACGATTCTCTTCACAGAAGGAAAGAATCAATGATATTGATCATTGTGTTTTCCCCACTAGCGTTTTCACTATATGAAGTAGGATTCAAAATGTAATCCATATCTTGTATGGAGACATTTGTGAATCATTTGTCATGATTCTTGGAATATGTCATACCTACGAACTACTAAGGAAATAATGGTAAACTAAATTATGAGAAATCCTAGAAGCAAAATTCCCTTGAGATTAGAAAGCAATTAGTTGATGAATCTCACAAGTAAAAGGAGTTACTTGGAATTTTCCCAAATGACTGCAAAGCCACAGTAGGAAAAAGGGCTAAATGATAAAAGCACAATTTGTCAGGTATTGGACAAATTCAAACGAATTTGACACAAGTGTGCTAAATGTCTGGTGGATTTAAAACTAGTAGAGTACTAGTATCTCATGGTAAATCTCCAAATTTGATATTTGATCAAAGTTTTTGAAGTTATTCAAAATAGTAAGGAGATATGCAATTTGCATAAAATTGAGTGGGAGCTATGAAAGTCTTCCTGAAACAATATGTGATTGACATATTTTTGAGTGGGAGCAATATAAGTCTCAAATTCAAATATGTAGGAACATATTTTGAGTGGGAGCTTATAGGAGTAATTCTTAAGTATGATAAGAATGAAAGGCGCAAATACTTATAAATAATGATTTATAAGATGTAGACGTTGATAATAGACTGTATTATGATATTATGTAGTATTCCTTAAGGGATTCTGAAAAGCGTTTCGGAATAGAAGTGAATTAAGGAACTGATCCTTAATGACTCAAATTAGGAATAGCATTAAGTTTAACATGAATGGTTGAAAGAAATAAAAGGATGATCGTCATCCACTATGTTAAAGACATAGGTTCTATCTTAGTAAACCATGATGATAACTTAGCATAATATGAGATCCAATAAGGAACGTTTAAAAGTGATTAAGTTCGAATCACAGAACGTTGAGCCAAGTTTGTCCGTAGTGTCTGAATAGAGAACTATAGACATGTTTTCCAAATCCATAAAGGATGACATATCTTAAAGCATAAAGGGTTATGTTATAAGGGAATATGTTGGAAACTCCTGTAGATACCGATTAAAGTCAAGTAGGAAGCGAGGTGAACAAATACATCAAAAGTTGCACAGAGTGCACTAGTGTTTCGATGAATACATTTATAATAATAGATAAGGGTACCATCTAAAGTGTTGTATAATGTTATGGCGGGGCTAGTTCGCTTTTAACGTAGAATGATGTGTCCCAGGGCACAGTGCCCATGAGAAAGCCCTCGAGGTTTATCTAACGTCACTACAGGCTCCTGGAATCAGGCCTCGTTCTGCTGCCATAGTGACGATGCATACACACATATGCTATCATGTGATGATAAAGTATTAATGTCAATCAAGGTAACATTAGTAAGTTGCAAAGGATTTGGGACTGTAAAGTACAGACCCAAGACTCAACCTCTTCCATGAGCAAGCATGTTCAGGGTACTGGGTATATGGTGCCAATGATTAAGAACAAATGCAGCTAGCGTATTTGTACTCTAGTGCAAGTGGGATACTGTTGGAAATATGCCCTAGAGACAAATAGTAGTAAGGACTATTATCATATTTCATATAGTTTATGATTAAGTTTGATATCATGCTATAACTGTATTGAGTGGAAACATCAATACACGTGTGATATACAAACAACTAGGGTTTCCCAGTGAAACTCTAGTCACTGGTTCATTGGTCAACAGATGATCAAGTTTCCTGATCATGTGGCATTTATGCTAGTTGGAAATGAGGTCATCTCATTAGGAGAATGAGATGATGAACCAATACCCAACCTAACATCGTGATCATGTCACGAAGTTCAAGTTACGATGATTAGAAATGGATCCTCGTAGACTATTCCTTAGACCGTGAGGCTATATCAATCACTGTCTCCCGAGAGTGCTTAGATATCATCAAACGCCATCTGGTAAAACGGTGGTTATAAAGGTGTGTTCAGGTATTCAGAGGAAACCGTAGAGGCAATATATGTCAAGAGCGGGATTTGTCCGTCCATGTGACGGGAAGATACTCAAGGGCCCACTCGGAGAAGTTATATCCAATAGCTGCGCAGCGTGTGATTGGATCACATGGATATCACTTGTCGGGACGAGTCAAGTAGCATTTTTAAGTAACGAGATTGAACATGACATGGTGATGTCATTGATCAGATCTTGGGCAATGCGAGTATCGAGTGACAAAGGGAATAAGACACGACTGTCCCGGTTCAAACGACAAAAGATCTTCGTGGAACATCTGTTGACTAGGATGAAAAGGTACAACCCGCAAGGATTGCACCTCTATGTAACACGCCAATCCCTGGATCGGTTCATTGGCATACATAGCATCGATAGACATCAAAGAATTAACAGTGCATCATTATTACAGCGATATGATCTAGAATATTGCGTTTATTACAAAGTTTGCAAAGCATAACGCTTGCACAAGTAAACAAGTAACAAATAGATAGCATAAATAAAATAGCTCCAGTCTCCATTAGACGCCACAGGCGAACAAAATGTTGAGTGGAGGGTCGCAACCAACACTACTACTCAGAGTAACCGGAAGAGTAACCTGCAACATGAAACATAACAGCCCCGAAGGGTCAGCACTTGGAATGGACTGGCAAGTGGAACGATGAGAGGAATAACAAGACTAATAGCTATATGCATATCTGGCTTGTGGGGTTCAGGCGTAGTTGTAGCAGCAAAATACTTAATCCTACCATTTGTAAATCATTTGTAAAAAATTTAATCTTCACCAAACAACCCAATTATGTTTCAACCACAAGTTTTAGCAACTAAAAGTTAGAATGAATGAGAACATGTCATAGCACCCACAATTCAGCAACTCAATCGTCCATTACCGGGGACACGGCTAAGCACTTAGTTTTACACCCTGTAGGGGTTGTACACTTTACCCATATGACTTGGTCGACCCGCTCGTACCATGACAGGCATATTGAGTCATGATAGGGAGAAGCCCAAGAGGAGACAATTCTGGAAGTAGCTCCCCAAGCCCATCCACGCACCAAACCAACCTATCACATTCACTACATCTCTGGATACGAAGATCTCGGGTTGCCACGACCTACTAAGTCCATCCAGCCACCCATAACTCACTGGCATATGGTTGCACACGGAAGCTACCAAATCAAGACACTAATCATTTCTCAGAAACCTGGGTGGCCATCCACAAGTGAGCTACTCGGGTAAACCATAGACATGGGCCCGGCATTCACGAACTAAGCAATTACCAATTCCACCCAGAGAGTTCATTAATTAAGTTGTTTTCAAATTTTCCAAACACATACTTTCAGAACAGCCTTTATCATGGTGTATCCCACCCTCGTCTAAATAAGCAAACTAAGCACAACTACTTATGGTGGCTCACCTAACAAGGAAGGCTATGACCATAATAGGATATAGCATAGCAATAGATATAACTTATAAAAACAAAACAAGCTACATTGCATATAGAAAAGTAAATAGGACTTTTATGAAGCTCCACTTGCCTTGGTAGTTGTCAGAGTCAGTCACACAATCCCGGCAATCACAGGGGTTACAATCCTCACAATCTACACGAAGCAAATCATCCAATAAACAAACCACACATAGGAGTCAATAAATGCAACACAATGCATGCATGACACTTTAACAAGTGCTACAGTAATAGTTTAGGTTCTCTAACCAGTCCTACTACTGAATGAATGCATGAGAAAACTTTTAATGCAAGGAAAACAATTAATGCAATTTAAAGAACTAGTTAATAGCCTTTTAATCAAAACATTGAACCAAAGCTGTAAACAGTGGAGTTCAAGTTTGACAAAAATACTACTGGGTAGATAGCTCCAAATAGAGCCTAGACCAAAAGGAATTACGTCAAAAAGATATACAGATCTTTTTCTATAATTTTTATACTACTTTAAGCCTTTTCACAACTTCTGGGAAATACATACAGAAAACCTGAAATATTATTCCAGAATAAAATTCTACACAATTTTGTGAATCCAACGATATATTATTTGCAATTTTTGGCCCAGTAGATCTTTTTCTATGAATTTTTGAAGTTGTACCAATCATCTGTATTTTAATTAATTTCTCAGAAAATCGGGGGAATATTCCGAGGAATATTCCCCGCTGACGGGTGGGTCCCAGCTGACAGGCGGTTGACCAGTCAGTGCGGTCAGACCGCGGTCAACGGCCGATCGTGGCCATCTGATTTCGATCCGGTGGCTGGCGACGCTCACCTTGTCGGCGACGGGAAGGCGACGGCGGGTCGGTGGCGGCGGTCTCCGGCGGCGGCGGTGCGGGTCGGCGAGGGGGGCGACAGGGTGCGGCGGAGCTGGGGGCGGGGTCGGCGCGGAGGCGGCGGACTCGGTGGCTGGGCGGCGCGGTGGCGGCGGCGACTCCAGCGAGAAATCTGGCGTCGGGCGGTGGCGGTAGATGGAATTTTATTTTGGGGGTTTCGAAGGGAAGGAAGTGGGGATTAATAGTACGCGCAGTACGGGCGAGGGGGAGCTCGAATTTGAGCAGAATTCGGCGAATATCGCACAGGTGGTTCAGAGTCTGCATCGAACACGAGTTGTGGGAGATGACAGGTGGGGTCCACCTGTCAGAAAAAAAAAGAAGGAAAAGGAAAAACGGGAAGGAAAAAAAAGGGCCCCCAGGGGGGTGGCTGCTTGGCGGGCCGGCTGGGCGGCGGCTGTTACGCGTCATGCGCGCGCGAGTGGGCCCCGGGTGGGCCATCTCGGCTGGCCGCCGCGGTTTTTATTATTATTCTTTTCTCTCTGAATCTGACTGTATCTGGACTGTTTTTCTGAACTGAAATTTTGGCTGAAACGAAGAAGGCCATAACTTTTGATCCAGAGCTCCGAAGTGGGTCAAACAAAATTCTACGGGTTCGTATTGGGAAGATATATGCATATATGCACCTGGCATGCCCATAAGGTGCCATTCTAGCAGATGCAAGGCAAAAGCCCTAGTAACTCTAGAGTGGTGTTTTTAGCAAAAGGCTTTTTAAACCGAAAATTTTCCATGATGCTCATGATGCAATGGCATGTATGAATGCAGTACCAAATCTAGCATTTGGGATGTGACAACACTAACCCCCTTAAGATGAATCTCGTCCTCGCGATTCGCCGTGGCTAGCAAATAGGTGCGGGTGGTCCTCTCGGAGGTCATCCTCTCGCTCCTAGGTGGCTTTCTCTTTGGTGTGGTGGCTCCATTACACCTTGCAAAATCTGATCGTCTTGCTGCGGGGAAACCTCTCTGCTGTCTCCAAAATCCTGACCGGCTTCTCCTCATAAGTCAGGTCACTCTCTAGTTGAACCTCATCTAATGGCACTGTATCTCTCAACGGTGTATCCACCATCTCCAGATAGCAGTTCTCCAGCTGGGACACATCGAACACATCATGGACAGCGGACAGAGCTTCTGGCAACTCCAACTGATATGTTACCTCTCCCGGGCATGTTAGGATCCGATATGGTCCTATAAACCGGGGTGCCAACTTACCCTTAATTCCAAACCTCTTAATTCCACGTAGTGGTGAAACTCTAAGATATGCTCGATCTCCAATCTCATACGCCACCTCCTTGCATTTAGAATCAGCATAGCTCTTCTGTCTTGATTGTGCCACCTTCAGCATGTCCCGAACCAAACTAACGTTCTCTTCAGCACCCTTGATCAAATCCGGTCCAAACAGTTGACGTTCACCTACACCATCCCATAACAATGGTGTTCTGCACCTCTTACCATATAGTACATCGAATGGTGACGTCTTGATGCTAGATTGGTAGCTGTTGTTGTAGGAAAATTCAGCATAAGGTAAATTTTCATCCCAACTAGCGCCATGAGCCAAGGCACAGGCTCTCAATATATCCTCCAAAATCTGATTCACCCTCTCGGTCTGACCATCCGTATGGGGGTGGAAAGCTGTGGTAAACTTCAATCTCGTTCCCAACGACTCATGTAGCTGGCGCCAAAAGTGAGAAGTAAATTGGGTGCCTCTATCTGACACAATGCTCTTAGGAACTCCATGCAGGCACACAATTCTGTTCATGTAGATCTTGGCTAACTTAGCACTAGTATAAGTGGTCTTCACGGGTATAAAGTGGGCTACCTTGGTTAAATGATCTACCACTACCCAAATAGAGTCATATCCTGACTTGATCCTGGGCAATCCTGTGATGAAGTCCATTCCAACTCTATCCCACTTCCAATCAGGTATCGGCAATGGCTGTAGCAATCCTGCTGGCTTTTGGTGCTCGGCTTTCACTCTACTATAGACATCACATAGGGCAATATACTCTGCGATCTCTCGCTTCATGTTAACCCACCAAAACCTTTCCTTGAAATCCATGTACATCTTCGTGTTACCAGGATGTATGGAGTATGGCGAGTTATGAGCTTCCTGAAATATCAACTTCCTAATCTCCAGATCGTTGGGCACACATAAGCGATCCTTGTACCATAGTGTCCCTTGATCATCCTCGCGAAATCCTTCAGCCTTGCCTTTGGGTATGTTTCCTCTTATCTCCTCCAGGTCACTATCCTTCTTTTGAGCTTCTCTAATCTCATCCAGAAGCATTGGCTTAACTTCCATTGTTGCCAAATATCGCTCGGATACTAATTCCAACCTGAGGTCCTTGAGTTGTTCACACAAATCCTTGGGTAAATCCCCCACTGTCAGGCCATTAGCATAAACCTTGCGACTCAGCGCATCCGCTACAACATTGGCCTTTCCTGGGTGATATTGCAAACTCATGTCATAATCCTTTATGAGCTCCAACCATCTCCTCTGCCTCATATTCAGCTCCTTCTGAGTGAATACGTATTTCAGGCTCTTGTGATCTGTAAACACATCACAATGCTTACCCATCAGATAGTACCTCCATACCTTAAGCGCATGCACAACTGACGCTAATTCCAAGTAATGCGTGGGGTAATTCCTCTCGTGGTGTTTAAGTTGGCGTGAGGCATAAGACACCACTCTTCCATCCTGCATCAGTACACTACCCAGTCCTTGACGAGAGGCATCACAATACACTTGGAAATCCTTTTGAATATCCGGCAAACATAGGATAGGTGCGGTCACTAGGCGTTGTTTCAGTTCCTAGAAACTAGCTTCGCACTCCTTGGTCCATTCAAACTTCTTCTCCTTCTTCAGTAATTCAGTCATTGGCTTTGCAATCTTGGTGAAGTTCTCTATAAACCTCCTGTAATATCCAGCAAGTCCCAAGAAACTCCTAATATCTCCCACATTCTTAGGTGACTCCCATTCTGTAACTGACATCACCTTGCTTGGATCAACTACAACTCCTTGACCTGACACCACGTGTCCAAGAAATCCAACCGTGTTCAACCAGAGTTCACATTTGCTAAACTTGGCGTTTAATTTATGCTCCCTCAGCTTTTCCATAATTAGTCGCAGGTGTTTCTCATGTTCATCATCATCCTTGGAATATATCAATATGTCATCAATGAACACCACCACGAACTTATCCAAGTACTCCATGAATACCTTGTTCATCATGGTCATAAAATATGCCGGGGCATTTATTAGTGCAAAAGACATAAGTGTATACTCATATAACCCATACCTAGTGGTGAAAGCGGTCTTTGGTACGTCTTCCTCACGGATCTTCAATTGGAAATATCCCGACCTTAAATCAATCTTGGAAAACACCTTTGCTCCTTCCAACTGATCAAACAAATCATTTATATTGGGCAATGGGTATTTATTCTTGATGGTCACTTCATTAAGTGAGCGGTAGTTAACCACCAATCTCTTACTACTGTCCTTCTTCTCCACGAATAGAACAGGCGCGCCCCAAGATGATGAACTGGGCTGAATAAATCCCTTGTCCAATTGCTCTCTAAGCTGCTTCTTTAACTCCTTCAGTTCCTCCACATCCATCTTATACGGCATCTTGGCTATCGGTCCTGTTCCCGGCATCAAGTCAATAAGAAACTCCACGTCCCTGTCAGGTGGCATCCCTGGCAGCTCATCCGGAAACACATCGGGATACTCCTTTACTACGGCCACATCCTCTAGGCTAACCCCCTTAAGAGAATTCAACTCGGCCACTCCAATAATGACAGGCGACTTATATCTGATCCTTACTCCCTTTGGTGTGGTGAGTGAAATTGCTCGTTGAGCACAATCTATCTGACCCTGATGTTCCGACATCCAATCCATGCCCAATATGACAACTAGACCTTGGGATTCTAGTATAACCGGGTGTGCAGGAAATGCATAAGCACCAATTTCTAGTGTCAACCCTCGACATGCTGCACTAGCTATCATCTCTCCCCCAGGGGAACTTACTCTAATTGATCCTCTAAGAGCCTCGATAGGTAGCTTATACTTATCCACAAATGCCCTTGATATGAATGTATGCGATGCACTAGTATCGAAAAGAACAAATGCGATGTGGGTATTGATTGGAAACTTACCAACCACTAGCTCTAGTTCGTTCTGAATCTCCTCGACGTTCACATGGTTTACTGTTGCTTTCTGGTTTGCATTAGGCTTGCTTCCTGCTTCAATCCTCTTCTCTGGGCAATTGTCAACATAGTGCCCCATCTTCTTGCACTTGAAACATTCCACTTCACTGAGATCCCTCCTGCCAGAGCAGTTGTGTCCATTGTTCCTCCCGGAGTTGCTGTTGTAGCTCTTGTGGCCATTGTGGTGGTGGCCATTATGGTGGTGACCATTTCCTCCACGGTGGCGATTGTCACTCTTGTGACCATCGTGGCGATGTCCATTACTTGCACGGTGGTTACGATCATCTCCGCCATGCTTAGAGTATCCAGAGTGTCCATCATAAGAGGTGTGAGCACGGTGGTGTGATCCTGAGGAGTGATGGCTGCTCTTCCTCTTACGTCTTTCCACCTGCTGTTGTTTCCCTTCTAGAATTCTATCCTTGTCCATCAGCTCCTGAAATGCCGGACAATAAACCACAAATAGCTGAAGTGAAAGCTCATCACTGAGACCATCCAGGAACCTCTCCCTCCTCTTGGCATCAGTGTCCACATCCTCAGGGGCATAACGAGAGAGATTGTTGAATTCCTCTATGTAATCCGCCACAGTGCGGTTGGTTTGGCACAGGTTGCGGAATTCCTTCCTCTTTAGGCTCATGGTCCCGGCAGATACGTGGTTCGTCCTGAATCCTCCCTCAAACATAGCCCAAGTAACTATGTCCAGCGGGTGGGTGATCTGGAAAGCATCCCACCAAGAAGCAGTTGATCCTTCCAGCAAGTGAGCAGCAAACCTCACCTTTTCAGCATCAGTGCAACCAACGGTCAACAAGTCCTTGTTCACAGAACGAAGCCAGTCGAGAGCAACCATGGGCTCAGGTGCAGAGGAGAACTTAGCTGGCCTCAGCCTCAGGAACCTGGTGAGAGCATCCCCCTGTGGCTGATTGTTCCCGTTGTTGTTGTTGTTGTTGTTGTTATTATGAGTTGCCATTAACTGCGTCATCACATGGGTCAGCTGTGCCTGAGCGGCCATGAGTTGAGCCATCTCATCAGGTCGGCGACGAGCCATCTGCGGTTCAGCACAGGTAAGATTAGAAAGAAGCAACTAAAGATAAGTAACAACCCGCCACCCATGCAACATGCTCAAAGCCACAACAATTCATCCACAACGACCATAAGCAATCACCACATGAGCAATCACACACACAAACATTGTTACAGGTTTTCCTTAACAGTATATAGCTACAAAATAATTTAGAAATGCTGGTAACAACATTTGACAAAGCAAAACAGCAAAAATAAGCAAAACCAGAAATCTGGCAGATCAGTTTTGTCCTGTTCACGATTTTTTTTGCCTGACTTAAAAGCGTCAGGAATTTTTGCTGATTTTTGTGCGGATACTACAGATAATTACGCACCAGATCCCAACTTATCAGATTTTTCCCAGTTACCAAAAAAACATGAAACATCGTACAGTACAGCAGACTCAGCAGAAAACTGCAGCAGTAAAAACACGAATTTTACCCAAACTTGTCCAAAAATCATTTAATAAATCTCACGAAAATTCCTGGAACTTCAAGGTACTTAACTGAGCATCCTAAAAACAATAAGCTAATAGTGCAGAAGTTTACATTGATCGATGTCTAAGACTAATGAATATCCCTAACGAAGACTAGTTTTGGAGGACCATCTATAGCTATTTGATGAATATGTTGCAATAGGTTCTGGAGTCCATGCGCTGACGCTTCGATCCTCGTGCATGCCACGGTGGTGGTGTGTACACCTCTCCCGAGTCTTCTTCACTTGAGTCCTCGAATTCCACCTCTTCGGGGTCCTCCTCATCGCTTCCTTCAACATAAGCGCCCGCTGCATCTCCTCCACCATCGTCATCGCTTCCTTCATCATCATTGCCTCCATCAACATCATTGTTACCTCCCCCACCATTGTTACCTCCATCACCATTATCCGCATCATCATCATCATCACTATCATCATCACCATCGTTCCCATCATTGCCATTGCCATTATTTGGTGGTGGATTCTGCTGTGCTTGAAGGGCAGCAATCTAGGCAGCCATGTCCACAATGGTTTGATCACGCTCAGCCACAACTTGATCCCTTTGCACAATGGTTTGATTCAGCGCTGCAATCGTGGCATCTCTACCAATGAGGGCTTGCTCCATTGTATTCACGGCAGTGTGCAGGGTTTCCATCTCATACCCTTGCAGATGCACAGTGCCCTGAAAATAATCCAGCTCCTCCTTTTGCTACATCAACTTCTCTTCCCTCTCCCAAGCTTTGATCTCCATGTCTTCTAATTTCTTCTCATGGAGTGGCATGTTCTTCCGATTACCTGTGGTAACCATCACATTCCCATCCTCATTCCGACTTCCAAATGCAAGGAAAGGTGAACCTGCTGGCAGTCGGTGTCGGTGGAGATAGCACAGGCGTGACAGTGTCTCATGCATGGCCGACTCCACTCCTTGCTCCCAGGTAAGGTACTTATTGGTGAGATTCAGGTTCTCAATACAAGGCACGGTGGGATCTGCAAGAACAATCGCGGTGATCTCCCACACGCGATCTCCAGGCACATATGTGTTCATCCTTCTCCCTTTGAACATCGGCATTAGCATGCCCAGTGTCTGGCAAAGCTCCGCCAACTTTCTTGCGAAGGGTCTTGGTGATTGGAACCCAACATAATCAACTCTAGTGGCATCTCCCATCTATCAATTGTACAGAGGAAAGAGTGAGAACAACAAAGGAAAAGAATTTACTAGAGTGAACGGCATAAGAATATAGACAAAATTTAAAATAGGCTTAAGTAAATATAAGGCTTCCTATTCCAATCCTAGGTCACGATCCTACAGTCAACACACTGCTCTGATACCATCTGAAACGGTACAACCCGCAAGGATTGCACCTCTATGTAACACGCCAATCCCTGGATCGGTTCATTGGCACACATAGCATCGATAGACATCAAAGAATTAACAGTGCATCATTATTACAGCGATATGATCCAGAATATTGCATTTATTACAAAGTTTGCAAAGCATAACGCTTGCACAAGTAAACAAGTAACAAATAGATAGCATAAATAAAATAGCTCCAGTCTCCATTAGACGCCACTGGCGAACAAAATGTTGAGTGGAGGGTCGCAACCAACACTACTACTCAGAGTAACCGGAAGAGTAACCTGCAACATGAAACATAACAGCCCCGAAGGGTCAGCACTTGGAATGCACTGGCAAGTGGAACGATGAGAGGAATAACAAGACTAATAGCTATATGCATATCTGGCTTGTGGGGTTCAGGCTTAGTTGTAGCAGCAAAATACTTAATCCTACCATTTGTAAAAAAATTAATCTTCACCAAACAACCCAATTATGTTTCAACCACAAGTTTTAGCAATTACAAGTTAGAATGAATGAGGACATGTCATAGCACCCACAATTCAGCAA
This sequence comes from Avena eriantha, assembly GCA_910589775.1. Lineage (NCBI taxonomy): Eukaryota > Viridiplantae > Streptophyta > Magnoliopsida > Poales > Poaceae > Avena > Avena eriantha. Next base: position 474,928,747 of record OU342745.1, read on the forward strand.
CTCAATCGTCCATTACCAGGGACATGGCTAAGCACTTAGTTTTACACCCTGCAGGGGTTGTACACTTTACCCATATGACTTGGTCGACCCGCTCGTACCACGACACGCGTATTGAGTCATGATAGGGAGAATCCATGAGGAGACAATTCGGAAAGTAGCTCCCCAAGCCCATCCACGCACCGAACCAACCTATCACATTCACTACATCTCTGGATACAAAGAGCTCGGGTTGCCACGACCTACTAAGTCCATCCAGCCACCCATAACTCATTGGCATATGGTTGCACACGGAAGCTACCAAATCAAGACACTAATCATTTCTCAGAAACCTGGGTGGCCATCCACAAGTGAGCTACTCGGGTAAACCATAGACATGGGCCCGGCATTCACGAACCAAACAATTACCAATTCCACCCAGAGAGTTCATTAATTAAGTTGTTTTCAAATTTTCCAAACACATACTTTCAGAACAGCCTTTATCATGGTGTATCCCACCCTCGTCTAAATAAGCAAACTAAGCACAACTACTTATGGTGGCTCACCTAACAAGGAAGGCTATGACCATAATAGGATATAGCATAGCAATAGATATAACTTATAAAAACAAAACAAGCTACATTGCATATAGAAAAGTAAATAGGACTTTTATGAAGCTCCACTTGCCTTGGTAGTTGTCAGAGTCAGTCACACAATCCCGGCAATCACAGGGGTTACAATCCTCACAATCTACACGAAGCAAATCATCCAATAAACAAACCACACATAGGAGTCAATAAATGCAACACAATGCATGCATGACACTTTAACAAGTGCTACAGTAATAGTTTAGGTTCTCTAACCAGTCCTACTACTGAATGAATGCATGAGAAAACTTTTAATGCAAGGAAAACAATTAATGCAATTTAAAGAACTAGTTAATAGCCTTTTAATCAAAACACTGAACCAAAGCTGTAAACAGTGGAGTTCAAGTTTGACAAAAATACTACTGGGTAGATAGCTCCAAATAGAGCCTAGACCAAAAGGAATTACGTCAAAAAGATATACAGATCTTTTTCTATAATTTTTATACTACTTTAAGCCTTTTCACAACCTTTGGGAAATAAATAAAGTAAACCTGCAATATTATTACAGAATAAAATTCTACACAATTTTGTGAATCCATTGATATATTATTTGCAATTTTTGGCCCAGCAGATCTTTTTCTATGTCTTTTTGAAGTTGTACCAATTATCTGTATTTCAATTAATTTCTCAGAAAATCGGAGGAATATTCTCCGCTGACGGCTGGGTCCCAGCTGACCGGCGGTTGATCGGTCAGCGCGGTTAGACCGCGGTCAACGGCCGATCGTGGCCATCTGGTTTCGATCCAGCGGCTGGCGACGCTCACCTTGTCGTCGACGGGAAGGCGGCGGCGGGTCGGTGGTTGCGGTCTCCGGCGGTGACGGTGCGGGTCCGCGAGGGGCGGCGGGGTGCGGCGGACTCGGCGGCTGGGCGGTGCAGTGGCGGCGGCGACTCTGGCGTCTGGGCGGCGCGGTGGCGGCGGCGACTCCGGCGAGAAATCTGGCGTCGGGCGGTGGCGGTAGATGGAATTTTTTGGGGGTTTCGAAGGGGAGGAAGTGGGGATTAATAGTACGCGGAGTACAGGCGAGGGGGAGCTCGAATTTGAGCCGAATTCAGCGATTATCGCGAGGTGGTTCGGATTCTGCATCGAACACGAGCTGTGGGAGATGATAGGTGGGGTACACCTGTCAGAAAAAAAGAAGGAAAAGGAAAAAGGGGAAGGAAAAAAACGGGCCACGCGGGGGGGGGGGGGGGGGGGGGGGCTGGTTGCTTGGCGGGCCGGCTGGGCGGCGGCTGTTGCGCGCCGCGCGCGTGAGTGGGCCCCGGGTGGGCCATCTCAGCTAGCCGCCACGGTTTTTTTTATTCTTTTCTCTCTGAATCTGACTGTATCTAGATTGTTTTTCTGAACTGAAATTTTGGCTGAAACGAAGAAGGCCATAACTTTTGATCCTGAACTCCGAATTGGGTGAAACAAAATTCTACGGGTTCTTATTGGGAAGATATACGCATATATGCACTTGGAATGCCCATAAGGTGCCATTCTAGCAAATTCAAGGCAAAAGCCCTAGAAACTCCCTATAGGAGATGAACATGCACTAGAGTGGTGTTTTTAGCAAAAGGCTTTTAAAACCAAAATATTTCCATGATGCTCATGATGCAATGGCATGTATGAATGCAGTACCAAATCTAGCATTTGGGATGTGACACCGGACGTGTGTAACTCCCCGCGAGGTGTCGCACTTGAGGCACTCAAGTCGTTGGAGCCAGAAGGAGCGCAAGGACTTCATCACGACCTTGAGGTCGGCTTCGGCTCGTCTACATCAACCACGCTCTCCTGAGCGTTGACAACGCTTTTCGGTCTTCAAGGGTAAGTTCGCGAAAAGCACCTCCCGTTACTATATTACTAATAGATAGGTCCTAGCAGCTTCAGGGGTTCAGGGGCGTAGGGTAAAATTTAATGTTTTCATACGCGGAACCCCTACACTAGTAGCTAGTATTGTCATGTTTAATATTCTGGAATTAATAACGGAATTTGTGCCTAATTATCCAACAATCCAAAAACCTTATTATAGGCAATTTTCTGAGATAAACATGGGACACTTGGCCGATGCGATGAAGCCAGAAAATTTTACCGGTGTTCATTTTAAGAGGTGGCAGTATAAGACCACTATGTGGCTGCAAAATCTGAAAGTATTTGAGGCTAGTGAGGGTTTACCTGAAGGAACTATATCTGAACAAGATCAGAACAAGTTCAAGGAAACCAATCTTGCCTTTGTGGGTTGCCTTCTGAGTGTTCTTTACAACAAGTTGTTTGATGTGTACATGCACTTCAAGGATGGCAAAGAGCTTTGGGAGGCACTGAACGCTAAGTTCGGTGTAACAGATGCTGGCAGCGAACTGTACATCATGGAGAACTTTCATGATTACAGGATGGTTAACAACCGTTCTGTAGTCGAATAAGCTCATGAGATACAGTGCTTTGCCAAGGAGCTTGAAATCCTTAAGTGTAACTTACCCGACTAGTTTGTGGATGGGTGCATCATTGCAAAGTTGCCTTCTTCATGGAGGAACTTCGCCACAACTCTCAAGCATAAGAGACAAGAGATATCGGTTGAAAACCTGATAGCGTCTCTTGATGTTGAGGAGAAGGCTTGGGCTAAGGACACTGCTGAGAAAGGAGGCGAGGGTCAGTCTAGCGCCAACATGGTGCAGAAGAGGACCTTCGGCAAGAACAAAGGGAACCATAAGCCCTCCTTCAACGAGCCTGAAAAGACTACAACCTTCAAGAAGAAGAAGAAGAAGAAGCCGAACAAGGCCAAGCTAGGATGCTTTACCTGTGGAGATCTTGGACACTTCTCCAAGGACTGCCCAGAACATGCAGATCACAGAGGGAAACGTGGAAAGACTGTCAATGTCGTGACCGCTAGCAACACGGATGGGTGTGGTAATTTCTTTACTGTTCTTTCAGTGTTTCAATCACCATGTTGGTGGATTGATATGGGTGCTAATGTTCATGTGTGTGCTGACATCTCTATGTTCACTTCTTATCAGGTCGCACGGGATTCTTCCGTCCTAATGGGGAATGGATCACATGCTTCTGCTCGTGGTGTTGGCACGGTGGATCTGAAGTTTACTTCCGGAAAGATCGTGCAGCTGAGGAACGTGCAGCATATCCCTACTATGAAAAAGAATCTTGTTAGTGGCTCCCTTCTCTGCAGAGATGGGTTCAAGGTTGTGTTAGAGTCTAATGAAGTCGTTGTTTCGAAACAGGGACAATTTATTGGTAAAGGTTATGAGTTTGGAGGCTTGTTCCGTTTCTCTCTTTCAGAGTTTTGTAATAAATCCGTGTATCATAATTCTAGTGATGTTAATGATGATACCGGTGTTTGGCACTCTCGTTTATGTCACATTAATTTTGGTTTGATGTCTCAGATGTCCAGCATGAGTTTAATTCCGAATTTCACTATTGCCAAAGGTTCTAAGTGCCATAGTTGTGTGCAATCAAAGCAACCTCGAAATCCCCACAAGGCTACCGAGGAGAGAAACTTGGCACCTCTAGAACTCATACATTCTGATCTATGTGAGATGAATGGTGTGTTGACAAAAGGTGAAAAGAGATATTTCATGACATTGATTGATGATGCGACTAGATACTGCTATGTTTATTTGTTGCACACTAAATATGAAGCTTTAGACTACTTTAAAGTTTATAAAGCCGAAGTAGAAAATCAACTAGAGACAAAAATCAAACGTCTTAGGTCAGATCGTGGTGGTGAATATTTACCCAAAATCTTTGATGAGTTATGTGAAGAACATGGCATTATTCATGAGAGGACGCCTCCCTACTCGCCCCAATCAAACGGGATTGCCGAGAGGAAAAACCGCACGCTGACTGACTTGGTGAATTCCATGCTAGCCACTGCTGGTTTATCAAAGGCATGGTGGGGGGAGCTTTGTTGACTTCATGTCATGTCCTGAATAAAGTTCCTAACAAGAATAAAGAAAAGACCCCTTATGAGAAGTGGGCTGGGAGAAAACCATCACTTGCATATTTGCGCACTTGGGTGTGTTTGGCTAAGGTCAACATTCCAATTCCCAAGAAACGCAAACTTGGACCTAAGATAGTGGATTGTGTCTTTCTAGGATATGCTCCGCGGAGTATAGGCTATATATTTCTAGTGGTTAAGTCTGAGGTTCCTGATATGCATGTTGATACTATAATGGAATCTCGTGATCCAACATCCTTTGAGAACATATTTCCTATGAAGGATATGCATAGCATTGCTAGAATTTCTTCTGAAATACTTCCTGAATCTAGTGCATCTATTGATAATTTTGAACAAACACATGAGGAAGTCCTAGAGAAGGATGACGATGAACCTCCCACAAGGAGTAAGAGAGAGAGGATTGCAAAATCCTTTGGTAATGATTTCATCGTATACCTTGTGGATGATACTCCCAGATCCATTGCAGAGGCATATGCATCTCCTGATGCAGATGATTGGAAAGAAGCTATCCAAAATGAGATGGACTCAATTCTTTCTAATGGAACTTGGGAACTATCAAAATGACCCTATGGTTGCAAACCTATGGGCTGTAAATGGGTGTTCAAGAAGAAGTTAAGGCCTGATGGTACTATTGAGAAGTACAAGGCACGGCTTGTAGCAAAGGGGTCCACACAGAAAGAAGGCGAAGATTACTTTGACACCTATTCACCTGTCGCTGGACTGACCACCATTCGAGTACTACTGTCCCTGGCTGCCTCTTATGGTCTTCTCGTTCATCAAATGGATGTGACGACAACTTTCCTTAATGCAGAGTTAGAAGAGGAGATCTATATGGATCAGCCGGATGGGTTTGTAGTAAAAGGTGAAGAGACAAAGGTGTGCAAGTTGTTAAAATCTTTATATGGCCTGAAACAAGCACCTAAGCAATGGAATGAGAAGTTTTATAGAACTCTACTTTCTGTTGGCTTTGTCATTATTGAGGCTGATGGCTCAATGCACGGCGCCTAGAAACATGCTTGATGGCGGTGTTGATGTAGAGCTCGTTGGGAACCCCAAGAGGAAGGTATGATGAGCACAACAACAAGTTTCCCTCAGTTAAGAAACCAAGGTTTAATCGAACTAGTAGGAGCAAGCAAACACCCCAAAGGTGTCACTAGCTGAGCTTTGGCAGGGCACACTACCGGTGCTAGTAGCAACGTGGAGACCTGCACAATAGAACCACAGAACTTTGTCCCGAACTTGCGATGAGGTTGTCAATCTCACCGTGTTTTGCGGAAAACAAAGGATTAAACGTATCGAATGGAAAGAAGTAAAAGTTTGCAGAAAGTAAACGTAAAGAAGTAAAAGATTGTAGATTGTATGTAAAAGACATGGACTGGGATCCATAGTTCACTAAAGGTGGCTCTCCTTAAGATAGATAACATACTGGGTGAACAAATTACACCGGGGCAATTGACAAACATCGAGAAAGCAATACAAGCATATACTAATCATCTTGACTCCTTTGAGACTTGATTGGGCATTACAACATTATACATAGACTGCCATCCAACTGCATCTATGACTAATAATCCACCTTCAGGTTATCATCCGAACCCCCTCCAGTACTAAGTTGCAAGCAACAGATTATTGCTTTACGATTTGCGTGTAAAGTAAACAGTACGATTGTTCTATGAACAAAGGATTGTTGTTTTCTCCCTAGTAGCAACAACACATCTAGTACCTTAGAGATTTCTGTCACTTCCCCAGATTACCAGAGGCATGAACCCACTATCGAGCATAAATACTAACTCTTGGAGTTGCTAGCATCTACTTGGCCAAGATAGCTACTAACAATGGAAAGCATGCAAGATCACAAATAACAAAGACATGATAGAATCAATAATCAATCTGAAATAGCATCTCAATATCCATCGGATCCCCGCAAACACAACATACAGAATTACAAATAGATGATCTTGATCATGAACGGAGCTCACAAGATCTAAACATGAAAGCACAAAGTAGGAGAACCAGCCATCTAGCTACTACATGGATCTGTAGTCCAAGGATGAACTACTCACGCATAGGCTTGCATGGTGATGAAGAAGGCCTCTAGGGTGAAATCCCCTCTCCGGCAGGGTGCCGGGAAGAGCTTCAAATTGCTCCCGATCTAGGGATGGAGATGACGGCGGCTACAGACTCTTTCGTGGATTTTTTGATCGGCTACTTAGGGTTTACGTCCCGAGGGCAATATATAGGAGGAAGGAGAGGCCGAGGGGGTGCCGAGAGCGGCCACACCACCCCCTGGGGCAGGCCAGGCCTGGCCGCGCGGCCAGGTGGTGTGGTGGAACCCTGGCCCCTCTCCGTCTCGTATTCTGGCACTTGATGACATCCGGAAAAATAGGCACTTTGGCTTTTGTCCCGTCCAATTCCGAGAATATTCATTTTCTGACTTTCTTGGAACCAAAAACAGCAGAAAACAGGCAGCTGGCACTATGGCTCTTCTTAATAGGTTAGTCCAAGAAATCATATGAAAAGTACTCCAAGGTTGGAACAAAACACAAGAAAGTGGATAAAAGCAAGCATGGAACATCAAAAATTATAGATACATTTGCAATGTAGCAACATCCCCAAGCTTAACTCCTGCTCGTCCTCGAGTAGGTAAGTGATAAAAGAAAGAATAATTTTTTAGGTGACATGCACCATCAAAGACTTGATCAAAGTATTTGTAAAACATTCAAAGATGGGATCATAGTACTTCAATCATAACATGAAAGACAAAGTTCTAGCAATAAGACAAAGAAACTATGATGCAACATGAAAAGGTACAAACAAAAGATTCATGAATAACAATGCTTTGCAAGACATTTGTTTGTTTCACATAAAGAAAACATAGCATAATAGTATTCAGCTTGTCCCTCATAGAGTAGCAAATATAAATGCATAGGACACCTTCAAAGTTCATAAGAGTGACTAGATACAATAGTTTAAAACAAGCAATATCAAAGTATGCATCAATTAACTAGTCTTGGGACAATGCACATAGAACTAAGAATGGCCACTATGCTCTCAAAGTAGGTGCATAAAGATAGACGGTGGAGACTCAATATAATGGTGGAAGAAAGGCCTTTTGTAAAAGGAAGTGGGGATTCAAGTCTCATAAAGAGCTTCCAAAAATTATGGTACTTATAGCTTTCAGCTCTCATTGCCCCTATCATAAGCATCTTGAAGTTATTAAGGTTAAAGTGAACAAACTATGGTGTACATGCTTGACGAAGTATAAGTCAGAAATCTCATGTCCCTTGTATACGAGGGCCGCTCCTCATGCTACTCAAGTTTAGTCACCGGTAAATTCTTGTCATTGTAAGTATATGTGTATCATAGAGAACCACCAAGTGGGGTACCCCTTGCCTGATGATATGGAAGAATCCCCATATCAAAATGACAAGGCAAGCAGACAACGAGCATCTCAGCATTCTTCTTATTTACCATGGGAATATGGTGCTTTTTTCTCTATTTCCTCTTTTCATAGTATCTTTTTTTATTTTCTCTTTTTTTTCTCAATATAGGACTCTTTTTGTATAATAAGAATGCTTCATAGACAGCTCATTATGGTTACGCTGCAGGTTTCCACCATGTTAGCATGGATTAGACTAGTGGTCCAGGCGTTTCTCTAACACATATACATAACTCCATGGACTTACAAGCTCCCCATTCATTTCACACCGATGACATCCATATACAAAAGAGCATGATATCAACTAGGTACAAGTACCAAGTGCAATGTTGAAAGCGTTCCCCATGAAAGCATGGTTCTGCTAATTCCCAACAAATAAGTGCAAGCATATACAACATAGAAGACACAATGGTTCAAGTTTATTAAGGGCAAGTAAAGTAAAGTGTGCCATCAAGTTCGTGAGAGCTTTAATCACTAGTTTTCTCATAACAAGTTTAATTTGGAAGGTAAACAAAAGCATGAATATACTTGGAATAGCATAAGCTAGTAGGTAGGTATGGTGGAATCTTTGGAATAACTTGGTATAGGGAGTTGGATGCATGAGTGGAACTCATACTTTTTTGTGGAGGCTAGCAAAAGACTGGGAGCGACAAACTAAGAGAGCAATAATGGCCATAATCATGCAGAGCGACAAAACATCATTGATCAAAGCATAAAATGATACTACAAGTTGAAAACTAAAGGATCATAAAGGCTATGGTGACTTGAGATAGTCATAACATGGTGTGAGCATGCGCCAAGTCAACCCAAATAAAGCATCAAAGGAGAATACCACTATACTATGCTTTAATATGCTAAAACAACGCATGATTCATCCAAGGCACATTAAGCAATCTCAATTGTTTATAACAAGTCATGCTACAACAAAGAATACTAAGCATAAAGCCAAAACAATATCAAGCATGGCATGACAAAGCATAGGCCACAGTCAACAACAAGCTCTTTTTACCACATAAGCATGAACTTTCCTACTCTTTTCCAAACCAAACCAAACTATTTGCAAACCAATGTATGAAAGAGGGGGTCCAACCAATTTATTCAGCAAACTAAGCAAACAAAAGCAAACAAAAAACCAAAACAAATACGAAAAAGAAGACGCTCCAAGAAGAACACAACTGTGCATGAAACAATAAAAATGAAGCGTTTGGAAGAAACCTGAGATTTTTATTGATGAAGGGGGATGCCTTGGGCATCCCCAAGCTTTGACGCTTGTACTTCTTGGATATTTCTTGGGGTGACACGCGTGGCATCCCCAAGCTTGAGCTTTTGTTGAGGGCAAACCTCTAGGGTGGCCCGATCTTTCACGATTCCCTTTCAAATCGAGGGTGGAGTGCGGGGGAGGAGGGAAGGATGAACACGACGAACACACGCACGAAGAACACGATGAACACACACACGCAAAACCACGATAAACACAAATAGCTCAAGCCGGCGGTGACCGGTCCAGCGCAATCCCTAGGATCGGCGTCGGGCAGAGGACTCTCTCTCGAACCGGCACGACAAGATGGGAGACTCGGTGAGATCTTGACGTCTAGGCAAAGGGACATCGATGCCTAGGCCTTGTACAACGCGGAGGCACAATGGAAACTCCAACGAGGTTTGTGGATATTGGTGCTCCTTAGTCAAGGAGCATGAGGCAAGAATTAGATAGATCCACAAAGGGGTTTTCACTAATTCCAATATCATGCCTAGGGTTTACAATGGAGGTGGGGGTCTATATATAGGCCAGCCACTTAAACAGGGGTACTTTAGGAATAAAAGACAAGTTCTGGACGGACTAAGGGGTACATGGGCCGAAGGCCCAAAGGCCTTTTCATGCCTGGCGACGGTCGGACCGGAGACTCCGGTGTGGTGGACCGGAGACTCCGGTCTAGGCCGGAGATTCCGGTGTAGCCTCCGGACCAGCCTCCGGAGGGGTCTCTAGATTGTCCTAGGGCCCGGTGTAGGGGGTCAGACCAGAGAGAGGGTCGGAGTCTCCGGTGTCTTCAGGCCAAAGACTTTGGCAGGCCGGAGACTCTAGTGTGCGCAGACCGGAGACTCCGGTCTGAGCAGCTCCAGCGACTTGTGCTTCACTTTCTGCTCCTTGTTCTCCATCCTTGGGTGCTTGGTGATGTGTCGAAGCTTCGTACCTGATGATGCAAAGGGTAGTTGCATGAAGTAAAACACCATCCAAGGAGGTATCAAATTGGCACGAGGAGAGGAGCGAGTTCACCTTAGCTTGTAGGAGTTTGGCTTGGGCACGAGTCATAGGTCCACTTGGGGGACTTGTTGGTGTAGATGTAGAAGCGTCTGTAGGACGGGCTGTATCAGCTCCCCCCCCATTGGGAAAGATTCGTCCTCGACTCTTCATGGGTATCATCTTGAACATCTCCATGGTAGGGTGAGAGATCCTTGACATTGAATGTATTGCTTGCAAGGTACTTGGAGGTTGGTATGTCGATGATGTAGGCGTTGGTGTTGATTCTTTTGAGGACCTTGAAGGGACCATCTCCTCTTGGCTTGAGCTTGGAGTCACGTTCCTTGGGGAAGCGGTCTTTGCTTAGGTGTATCCACACAAGGTCACCTTCTTCAAAGATCATCTTCTTCTTGTCCTTGTTTAACCTTGAAGCTTGGCGAAGGACTTGTTTTTCGATAGTAGCTCTTGTTTCTTCATGAAGTTTCTTCACAGCTTCTGCACGTTTCTCGATGTCCATGTTTGTGCGCTCATGAAGAGGTGGTGGCAGGATGTCGAGCGCGGTGAGGGGCTCGAAACCATATACGATCATGAATGGACTCATCTTGGTTGTTGAGTGCTTGGCACGGTTGTAGGCAAACTCGGCGTGTGGGATGCATTCCTCCCAAGCATTCAAGTTCTTCTTGATCAACACACGAAGGAGAGTCCCGAGGCTTCGGTTGACAACTTCGGTTTGGCCATCAGTTTGGGGATGCGATGCGGATGAGAAGAGGATCTTGACACCGATCTTGGACATGAGGGTCTTCCATAAGTAGCTCATGTATTTGACGTCGCGGTCGGAGACGATTGTCCTTGGCACACCGTGAAGACGGACGATTTCCCTAAAAAACAGATTTGCAACATGTGAAGCATCGTCGGTCTTATGACACGGTATGAAGTGTGCCATTTTGGAAAAACGATCCACAACAACAAATATAGAATCATGACCATGCTTAATCTAGGCAATCCTAACACGAAATCCATGCTAATGTCGGATCAAGGGGTATGAGGAATAGGCAATGGCATATAAAGACCATAAGGGTTAGCGTGCGACTTAGCTTGAACACATGTCGTGCATCGTTGAACGTAGCGCTCCACGTCACGCTTCATCTCGGGCCAAAAGTAGTGATTGGAGAGCATGTCCAATGTCTTGTCACAGATAAAGTGACCCATAAGGCCTCCACCATGCGATTATTGGAGAAGCAAAAGTTGAAGCGACGACTTTGGAATGCATAGTTTGTTTTGTTTAAATAGAAATCCCTTATGCAAATAGAAATCATCCACTCCCTTGTCATTGGAGCACTTTGCGAAAATTGGTTCCAAGAATGGGTCAAAAGCATACAAAGATTTTATTTCCTCAAGACCCAACACGTTGATTTCAAGTCTCGTAAGAAGGCTTGTGTGTTTGCGAGACAAAGCGTCCGCAACTACATTATGTTTGCCCTTCTTATACTTGACAATGTACGGAAAAGACTCCATGAACTCAACCCACTTAGCGTGTCTCTTGCTCAAGTTAGCTTGGCCTTTGAGATATTTCAACGACTCGTGGTCGGAATGTATGATAAATTCCTTGGGCCAAAGGTAGTGTTGCCAAACTTGAAGGACACGAACTAAGGAAAAAAGCTCTTTGTCATAAATTGGATAATTAAGGCGAGCACCATTGAGTTTCTCGCTATGGTAGGCTATACGACGTCCGTTTTGCATAAGGACTCCTCCAATGCCAATACCACTAGCATCACACTCTATCTCAAAAGTTTTTGTGAAATCTGGTAAAGCAAGAAGAGGTGCTTCGGTGAGCCTCTTTTTAAGTTCATCAAAAGCTTTTTGTTGTGCTTTGCCCCATACAAAGGTGACATTCTTTTTGGTCAATTCATTAAGGGTACAAGCAATGGTTGAAAAGTCTTTCACAAAGCGACGATAGAAACCAGCCAACCCATGAAAACTTCGGAGTTCACTCACATTTGTTGGGATGGGCCAATCTCGTATGTCCTTTACCTTGGAAACATCAACTTCAATTCCCTTCGAAGAAACGACAAATCCAAGAAAAATCAACTTGTCTTTAGAAAAAGTGCACTTGGGAAGATTAGCATAAAGCTTTTCATGTCGAAGGATTTGCAAAACTTGCTTGACATGTGTTACATGGTCCTCAAGTGATTTGTATAAACAAGAATATCATCGAAATAGACAACAACACTTTTTCCAATGAGAGAACACAAGATGTGATTCATAAGGCGCATGAAGGTGGATGGCGCATTCGATAACCCAAAGGGCACCAACCATTCATAGAGACCAAGTTTGGTCTTGAAGGCGGTTTTCCACTCATCACCTTCAGCCATGCGTATTTGATGGTAACCACTACAAAGATCAATTTTCGAAAAAATAGTGGCTCCACACAACTCATCAAGCATGTCATCGAGACGTGGTATGGGATGTCAATAACGCACGGTGATAGCATTGATTGGACGGCAGTCCATGCATAACCGTAACGTATCATCCATCTTTGGGACAAGAATCACGGGTACGGCACTTGGACTAGTGCTAACTTGGATCAAACCTTTGGAGACAAGTAGGTTGATTTGACATTCGATCTCCTTCGTCTCCTCCGGGTTCGTGCGGTAAGCGGCGCGGTTGGGAAGTGGTGCACCGGGGATGAGGTCAATGCGATGTTCAATGCCGCGAAGAGGAGGTAGTCCATGTGGAAGCTCTTCGGGAAACACATCCTTGAATTCCTACAAAACATTCATCAAAGATGGAGGAACATTGGTTAATTCATTAGGTCCTTGCGCTAGTCCCTTGCAAAGGAGGACGTAGTGCAAGATGGATGGGTTGTGCCGAACATCTCTCATCTCCCTTTTGGTGGCAAGGAGAACACTCTTAGTTTTTCCACTCGAATTTGGCTTGTGGCTCTCACTCACTATGAGGTGGTTCTCTCTCTCACCACTCTTCTCACAAGTAGGTGTTGTGCTTTGTGCCCTCGCTAAAGCCTTTGCATTGTCCGCAATTATTTGGCTAGGAGTCATCGGTTGCAAAACACATGTTTTGTTGAGCCATTTGAAGGTGTATACATTGGTGCGACCATCATGTTGAGTAGCCTTGTCAAATTTCCATGGTCGACCAAGAAGCATATGGCAAACTGCCATAGGAACCACATCACACTCCACCGTATCTTTGTAAGGACCAATTGCGAAGGAGACCGATACGGTATGCTTGATCTTCACGGACCCTTGGTCACTTAGCCATTGCACGTGGTAGGGGTTCTTATGTGGGTGGAGGGTGAGGTTGAGCTTCTCACACAACTCGGTACTAGCAAGATTGTGGCAACTCCCTCCGTCAATGATCACCTTGATAGTTTTGCCATTGATGTCGGCTCGTGTTTGGAAGATATTGGAGCGTTGGTCTTCATGCTCTTGTGCTTGCGTGGTCAAGATCCTTGTGACGACAAGCGATGGACTTGCGTCATGTTCACACATGAGGAGTTCTTGATCATCTTCAACTCGTTGCCTTGCCATTGCTTCCTTGACACGGGCATCAAACTCATCTTCACTCAAGTACTCTTCATCACCATTGTCATGGATGAACAAGACTTTCTTGTTTCCACATTCGTCTGACTTGTGTCCTTTACCTCCACACTTGTAGCATTCACCGTTGAAAGGTGTATCACCCTTTGCTTGTTTGCCACTTGGGGGCAGTTTTCCTTGAGGAAGTGTGGGCTTGAAGGAAGGCTTGGAGGTACTTGATGAGCTTCCATTGGATGTTGTTGGTGTAGCGGTTGAAGCTTGCTTGTAGGTGAAATATGTCTTGGGCTTGTTGTACTTGATGTCCTCTTGCACTTGGCATTCAGCCTTTGTTGCTATGAGCACAAGTTCAACCATGGTGTTGTATGTTTGGAACTCGACGATGCACTTGATTGGGTGATTCAAGCCAATAAGGAAACATGCCATTGTTTGCCCCATGCGCTCATCAATGTTGGCGCGAATCAAGTTGAGTTCCATTTCCTTGAAGTACTCTTCCACGGTCTTTGTCCCTTGACGAAGCGCCTGAAGGTTGTTGAAGAGGTCACGCGTGTAGTGCGTGGGGACGAACCGGGATCTCATGTGAGCCTTCATGTCATGCCAAGTTGTGATTGGCGGTTCTTGTCTTGCATCACGAACAACTTGAACTTGTTCCCACCAAAGGTTGGCGTAATCATCAAACTCAAGCGAAGCCATGGTGACCATCTTCTCGTTGCTATAGTTGTGCATGCGGAAGATCTTGTTGACTTTGAGTGCCCACGAGAGGTATTCTTCGGGGTCAATGGATCCGGTGAACTTGGGCATTGTGAACTTGAGCTTGCCAAAAGTTTCTTCATCGTTGCGTTCATTGCGATGAGCTTCGTGACCTTGTTGATGATCTTGTAGTTGTGTAGGTGGAACTTGGTTCTCGTGACCTTGTGGCAGAGCTTGCTCTTGCTCTCGGCGCGGTTGTTGACGTGGTTGAGGTGCTTGGGCCTCATGGTGGCGAGGGTGTGGATCCTCTTGACGCGGTTGACAATGAAGAGGAGGCTCGTTCCTCGGTTGGTGATGTTGGTTAGGCACATGGGCCTCACGGCGAAGAACATGGTCATGAGCCTCTTGACGTGGTAGGCGTCGCTCAATTTGTATCACTTGACGCTCCAAATTTTGTTGAGGTGGGGGAGGCGCCTCATGATGACCATGGTGTCGGTGTGGACGTTCATGACGTTGATGACGAGGAGGAGGATCTTGGGGAGCTTCACGTCGATGACAAGCTTGATTCTCCAAATTGGAGTCACCACTTGTTGTGTCAAGTATGTGTCGCGGTGGATGGTGGTAGACTTGCGGTTGCACTTGCGGTTGCGCTTGCGGTTCCTCTTGTGGTTGCTCTTGTTGGATCACTAGTGCCCTTGCGTGATGACGGTGTGCTTCTTGCCTTGCTCGTGGCCTTGAGGAGAGGTCACCATCATAGCTTGACGTTGCGGCGTGCCGTGGGGAAGGTACATAGTTCGAAGAGGTTCCATCTTCAACCACGGGGGCATCATTGCGTCTTTGAGCACTTTTATGTAGATCTTGTGGAAGAGTTGCATGACGACGCGAAGAACTTGAAGAGCTTGATGCGCATGAACGTGGTCTTTCCATACTGTCGATGAGGCGTCGAAGATTGTCATTTGTTTCGGCTACGGAGCGTTGAAGCGCTTCATTTTGGTGGCCGAAGTTGTGATGCATTACATGCATTTGTCGTTTGAGGCCATCGAAGCAGTTGTCGATGTTCTTGAACTCGGCTTGCGTCTCGCCAAATTTTTCATCTTATCGCGTCTCAAGGGCTTGGCAATGTTCATATAACTCTTGTCGAACGATGAAGTGGCTTGCCCGTGTCATGTGCGGTCCTTGATCTTCTTCGTGGGGAGGTGGTTGGCTTGCCTCACCGTGCCTATCCATCATGCAAAACACACAAGTATTGTATATGTAAGTGGAGTATGGTGGTGTTAGCCTTGTACCTCACCTTGGGGATTGCACCAAACTAGAAACCACAAGTGAGAGCTATTAGCGTGCAAAGTGGAATTGCAAAGAAAAACTCACACTAAAGAAAGAACTAACTCTCAAAAGCTTGTTTGTGGTAGGTTAGAATTGTGGAATGCCAAAGAACCAACCAAAAGAAAAGGAATAGTCAAAAGTGGGTAAAATCCAACAAAACTCAAGTCAAAGGTGAAGGTCAACAACTCAAAGGGGTGACGGGAACCTACAACTATGTACACACACGTGGAGAAAGTTCGGATTGACACGACTATGAAAATGAGCAAACAAAATGTCCTAACGAAGACTAAGCTCATTGCCGTGCCAATGCAAGGAGAGACTGTGGCTCGTTTGCAAAGAGGAAAAATGAGCAACGGATTTGTGCACTTGTCTTGGGCGCTCTTCTTTCTCTCTTGCTTACAAGCTTTGAGACTCTCTTTTGCAGCGGGAGACTATTTTTCTTTTGCTTTTTCTTTGTATCTTTTTCTTTCTTTTGTATTTTTTTTGCTCTCCCTTGATGCTACCTAGTCACACTTGATATTGCTCTTGCACTCTCACTATCCAAGGACAAATGCACAATGCTCAAGCAAACACAAGATGAGCCACTCTCATGGGATAGGTACACACAAAGGAAGATAGGGGTTAACAAGGTGACGAAAGTTATACCTTCGTTGGTGATGATGAACTTGGCGTCGGTGGTGCGGGATGATGTTCGTGGCCCATGGTGTTGATGAGCGCGGTGGCTGTTGATGCGGAAGCTTGTTGTTAGTTGGCGACACGCACACGGGCACAAACAAACAAGAGGAAATTAGCCAATGCAAGATTAGAGGCAAAACTGTCAAAATCAGGCGTCAGGCCGGAGACTCCGGGGTTTTAGGACGGAAACCCCGGTCCAGGCCAGAGACTCCAGTGTAGGCCGGAGACTCCTGTGTGTAGGCCGGAGACTCCGGTCTGGAGTCAGATCGCGAACTGCTCGTGTTCTTGAGCGGAAATCCACGCCTTAGGTCCTCAAATCCACACAAAAATTGGCCAAATTGGGCTAGGAAAACGCAGGATAAAGCTGGACCAACTCCTAAGACAAGGTTTGGTCGGATCAAAACCACAAATAACACTCCAAATCAAGAGATCGATCCAAAGGCAAATTTGGGGCTCTTTTTTGGGAATTTTCAAATTTTTGGTGGATAGAAGAAAATTTTGTGCGGGAAATCGTGAGCAACGAAGCTCTTGATACCAATATGTTGAGGGCAAACCTCTAGGGTGGCCCGATCTTTCACGATTCCCTTTCAAATCGAGGGTGGAGTGCGGGGGAAGGAGGAAAGGATGAACACGACGAACACACGCATGAAGAACGCGATGAACACACACACGCAAAACTACGATAAACACCAATAGCTCATGCCGGCGGTGACCGGTCTAGCGCAATCCCTAGGATCGACGGCGGGCGGAGGACTCTCTCTCGAACCGACAAGGCGAGATGGGAGACTCGGTGAGATCTTGACGTCTAGACAAAGGGACACCGATGCCTAGGCCTTGTACAACACGGAGGCACGATGCAAACTCCAACGAGGTTTGGGGATATTTGTGCTCCTTAGTCAAGGAGCATGAGGCAAGAATTAGATAGATCCACAAAGGGGTTTCCACTAATTCAAATATCATGCCTAGGGTTTACAATGGAGGTGGGGGTCTATATATAGGCCAGCCACTTAAACAGGGGTACTTTAGGAATAAAAGACAAGTTCCGGACGGACTAAGGGGTACATGGGCCGAAGGCCCAAAGGCCTTTTCATGCCTGGCGACGGTCGGACCGGAGACTCCGGTGTGGTGGACCGGAGACTCCGGTCTAGGCCAGAGATTCCGGTGTAGCCTCCGGACTAGCCTCCGGAGGGGTCTTCAGATTGTCCCAGGGCCCGGTGTAGGGGGTCAGACCAGAGAGAGGGCCGGAGTCTCTGGTGTCTGCAGGCCGGAGACTTTGGCAGGTCGGAGACTCCAGTGTGCGCAGACCGGAGACTCCGGTCTGAGCAGCTCCAGCGGCATGTGCTTCACTTTCTGCTCCTTGTTCTCCATCCTTGGGTTCTTGGTGAATTGTCAAGCTTCGTACCTGATGATGCAAAGGGTAGTTGCATGAAGTAAAACAACATCCAAGGAGGTATCAAATTGGCACGAGGAGAGGAGCAAGTTCACCTTAGCTTGTAGGAGTTTGGCTCGGGCACGAGTCATAGGTCCACTTGGGGGACTTGTTGGTGTAGATGTAGAAGCGTCCGTAGGACGGGCTGCATCAGCTTTATTCCATCCCGATAAAAGGATTCAAGTTCTACTATCTATTGTTGAAAGAAGGAAGGATGTTGGGTACTCTTGGCAGTCCTATAAGGTCCTTCCGCCTTTTCGGGGTCCTTCATCTCATTACTCATTCTTTCCATACACATGAAATTTTTCCTTCATACAAAACTTCACACAGTCTTTATTAGCAACATTAGTGCACTCAAGATAAAAGGTCTTAAGGTTCAGTTCTAACACCAAATAAACTTCCATTAGAACACTAGCTACTGTAGAAATTCCCTCAAAAAGCTCAATTCCCCAAAAGAACTCAAAAAGGAACCAACCAGAAGAAAATGCAGAAAATGGCAGAAATCTGTCAAAACAGACCAGCAGGTAAAGACGAATTTTTTCGAAGACCTTATGTTGTTCAAATCAAAAAGTGTTGAACTAATGAAAGTTAGAAAACAACCTGGGCAGAAGCACAAAAATTCACGCCTCAAAAAGACATTCGGAGATTTTACACGAATCTTTACGGTGAAGCACAGAAATCTGTTTCGGGACAGCAACTTTCCAAATCATTACTTCACTCTCATTAGAGGTTACTCTTGGCACAAAAAGAAAATAAAAAGGATAAAGAGAGGTTATTACAGAGGTAATAACTTCCAAGACTCATCTAAAACTTTTGGGTTATCTCCCAATAAGTACTTTTGTTTAACGCCTTTAAGTTAGGCATAAGAAGCAAAGAAAGAATCAAGTGTTCTCAAATGAAGAAGCATTAAGACCAAATTTTGTTTTCATAGGAGCAAAAGAAATCTTTTCTATATTTTTAGGGAAGTGTTTTATACCTTTCTTGAGTGGGAGTTGATATTTAATGGTGCCTTCTTTCATATCAATGATGGCACCAACAGTTCTAAGAAAAGGTCTTCCCAAAGTAATAGGACAAGAAGCATTGTATTCAACATCCAAAACATAGAAATCAACGGGGACATAGGCATTGTTAACCATAAATAAGAACATCATTAAGACTCCCCATGAGTTTATTTTTAGCATTATAATCAAGTGGGACATTCAAATAACAATCTTCAAGAGGAGGCAAATCAAGCATATCATAAATCCTTCTAGGCATAATAGAAACACTACTATCAAGATCACATAAAGCTTTGAAATCAAAGTCATTCACTTTCATATTAATGATGGGTTCCCAACCATCTTCTTGTTTTATAGGGATAGAAGCTTTATGTTTCATCTTCTCTTCTTTAATCTTTATGAGAGCATCAGTAATGTGTTTTGTAAAGGCCATGTTCATAGCACTAGCATTAGGACTTTTAGCAAGCTTTTGTAGGAACTTAATAACTTCAGAGATATTGCAACCATCAAGATCAAAATCAACTTTATCATCTAAAGTAGTAGGACTATTACTAGCCTCAACACTAGTGGTGGTGATAGTAGAAACACTAATGTTTCTAGCAATTTCATCTTCTCTTTCCCACTTAGCATGTAATTCAGCTAATAGTCTAACATTTTCATCAATTCTTACTTGTATAGCATTAGTAGCTGCAAAGGGATTGTCATTAGTTTCAGGTTTAGCGGCTATTTTATTCAAAGAAGATTGAGCTTCAGCCAAAGATGCTATATCTCTTTCAGCATTAGAGAGTTTTTCCTCAATAGTTTTATTGAAAGCAGTTTGTTTACTAATAAACTCTTTAAGCATAACTTCAAGTTCAGAGGGAGCACTCCTATTATTGTTGTAAGAATTTCCATAAGCATTACCATTGTTGGGAGGATATGGCTTATAATTGTTGTTACCAAAATTGTTCCTATAAGCTTTATTACCATAAGCATTGTTGCCAAAATTATTATTTCTTATGAAGTTCACATCAACTTGCTCTTCTTGAGAAGCCAAAGAGGCTAAAGGAACATTATTTGGATCAATATGGGCTTTCCCATTAACAAGCATAGACATAATAATATCAATTTTATCACTCAAGGAGGAGGTTTCCTCAACAGAATTTACCTTCCTACCTTGTGGAGCTCTCTCGGTATGCCATTCAGAATAATTAACCATCATATTGTCCAGAAGTTTTGTGGCAGCACCCAAAGTGATGGTCATAAAGGTTCCTCCAGCAGCAGAATCCAATAGGTTCCTTGAAGAATAGTTCAATCCTGCATAAAAAGTTTGGATGATCATCCAAGCAGTCAGTCCATGAGTGGGACAATTCTTTACCAAAGATTTCATTCTTTCCCAAGCTTGAGAAACATGTTCATTATCAAGTTGTTTAAACTTCATTATTTCACTTCTCATAGATATAATCTTAGCAGGAGGATAGTATTTTCCAATGAAAGCGTCTTTGCATTTAGTCCAAGAATCAATACTATTCCTAGTTAAGGAATTCAACCATTCTTTAGCTTTTCCTCTCAAAGAGAAAGGAAACAATTTCAGCTTAATAATATCACCATCTATGTCCCTATGCTTTTGCATCTCACAAAGTTCAACAAAGTTATTTAGATGGGAAGCAGCATATTCATTACCAATACCAGAAAATTATTCTCTCATAACAAGATTGAGTAAATCAGGTTTTATCTCAAAGAAAGTAGCATCAGGAACATGTGGAGCAATAGGTGTGCTCATAAAATCATTGTTGTTGGTGCTAGTGAAGTCACACAACTTAGTGTTTTCAAGAGTAGTCATTTTTTGTGTTCTCAAATAAGAAAGCAAACTAGTAAAACTAATTTTTTTGTGTTTTTGATAACAAAACAAGCAAATAAAGTAAAAAAGAAACTAAGCAAAACAAAAACAACAAAGTAAAGATATTGGTTATGTGGGACTCCCCTTGTGAAGATGTCCTTGACTCCCCGGCAACGGCGCTAGAAAAATGCTTGATGGCTCAATGCACGGCGCCCAGAAAAATACTTGATGGTGGTGTTGATGTAGAGCTCGTTGGGAACCCCAAGAGGAAGATATGATGAGCACAGCAGCAAGTTTCTCTCAGTTAAGAAACCAAGGTTTAATCGAACTAGTAGGAGCAAGGAAACACCCCAAAGGTGTTACTAGCTGAGCTTTGGCAGGGTGCACTACCGGTGCTAGTAGCAACGTGGAGACCTGCACAACACAACCACAGAACTTTGTCCCCAACTTGCGATGAGGTTGTCAATTTCACCGTGTTTTGCGGAAAACAAAGGATTAAACGTATCGAATTGAAAGAAGTAAAAGTTTGCAGAAAGTAAACACAAAGTAGTAAAAGATTGTAGATTGTATGTAAAAGACATGGACCGGGATCCATAGTTCACTAGAGGTGGCTCTCCTTAAGATAGATAACATGTTGGGTGAACAAATTACACCGGGGCAATTTACAAACATCGAGAAAGCAATACATGCATATACTAATCATCTTGACTCCTTTGAGACTTGATTGGGCATTACAACATTATACATAGACCGCCATCTAACTGCATCTATGACTAATAATCCACCTTCAGGTTATCATCTGAACCCCCTCTAGTATTAAGTTCCAAGCAACAGATTATTGCTTTACGAACTACGTGTAAAGTAAACAATATGATTGTTCTATGAACAAAGGATTGTTGTTTTCTCCCTAGTAGCAACAGCACATCTAGTACCTTAGAGATTTCTGTCACTTCCCCAGATTACCAGAGGCATGAACCCACTATCGAGCATAAATACTAACTCTTGGAGTTGCTAGCATCTACTTGGCCAAGATAGCTACTAACAACGGAAAGCATGCAAGATCATAAATAACAAGGACATGATAGAATCAATAATCAATCTGAAATAGCATCTCAATATCCATCGGATCCCCGCAAACACAACATGCAGAATTACAAATAGATGATCTTGATCATGAATGGAGCTCACAAGATCTAAACATGAAAGCACAAAGGAGGAGAACCAGCCATCTAGCTACTACATGGATCCGTAGTCCAAGGATGAACTACTCACGCATCACACCGGAGGCTTGCATGGTGATGAAGAAGGCCTCCAGGGTGAAATCCCCTCTCCGACAGGGTGCCGGGAAGAGCTTCAGATCCCTCCCAATCTAGGGATGGAGATGATGGCGGCCACAGACTCTTTCGTGGATTTTTTGATCGGGTACTTAGGGTTTACGTCCCGAGGGCAATATATAGGCGGAAGGAGAGGCCGAGGGGGTGCCGGGAGCAGCCACACCACCCCCTGGCGCGGGCCAGGCCTGGCCGTGCGGCCAGGTGGTGTGGTGGCCCCCTGGCCCCTCTCCGTCTCCTATTCTGGCACTTGATGACATCCGGAAAAATAGGCATTTTGGCTTTTGTCCCGTCCAATTCCGAGAATATTCATTTTCTGACTTTCTTGGAACCAAAAACAGCAGAAAACAGGCAGCTGACACTATGGCTCTTGTTAATAGGTTAGTCCAAGAAATCATATGAAAAGTACTCCAAAGGTGGAACAAAACACAAGAAAAAGGATAAAACCAAGCATGGAACATCAAAAATTATAGATACATTTGCAATGTATCAGAGGCTGATAGGTGTGTACTATCGCCATGGTGGGGGCAATAGCGTTATATTATGTTTGTACGTGGATGATATTCTGATCTTTGGTACAAATATGGATGTGATAAATGAAGTCAAGTCTTTCCCGTCAAAGAGTTTTTAATTGTCCACAGTGACGGGCAAGCTAGACCTGCATAGACTTTACCCAAGCCCTTCAAACAGTACTATTCATACAGATTTGCCTAGAGATAATGTTGTAGTACCCCGACCTCACCGGTAAGTTTCATTTATTTTCGAGGATAGTACTACTTCTGTACAATATTCTCACTAATATTTCTATTGCATGTAGATGTTTGGTGGCCTGATGTTGGTAGACTGGCGCATTTTCGTGACATGGTCTTTTTTTTTCTTAAGGTATATGAGCATTTGTAGTCATTAGTTCTATTTTGCTACATTTCCTATTTATATACGGTATGGATTTCAATTTGTATTTAGCGACGCCATATTCATCTCCTTTTTCTTGGCTTAGCTTCTTGCTATAGGATTCGAGCCTACCCTTACTTTTTGTCCTAGATTCGCCACTGTGTGGGGCGGTCGTCGCTGCGTGCGACGCACGTTTTTGCAAGCGAGAGCCGCCACAAAGTACGATGTGTGGTGCGGCGCTTATTGTTAGAATTTTCCTATAATCAAATATTGTTCCTTAATTCCTTGGGTCAAATTTTGTTTAAAATAGGGGTCCACTTTATTCATCGGGACAACCGGAGTAAAGCTTCCCACCTGAAAAATTCGGGTGTGAAAAAATGTTGTTGATCCAGCGGTCGTGCCAAAATAATGTGCACTAAGCTGTCGAATGCAGATCTGGATTTAGGGTCCTTTTGGATTGGCAGCCAGCCTTGTTGAGATCTAAGCACTTGATCCGCAAGTTCTTGATTAGGATGCAGACAAAAAAAAATCTGTTTGAGCCGGTGGCCGACATGGTTTAGACATGGATTAATCATTTTGATCGAGGCTTGATTCCATCGGTGCCCGTGTAAGAGTAGATTATATCTAGATTGCTGCACCGAGCAACGTTAACTAGGGCATGTACAGCTCACTTCTTGTACTTCCTCCGGTTCCGTTGAACAGCTAGCTTTTGATCAATTAAATTTGAAACCTGAAACTAAAACTATATCGAAATTTGTAATGTATTTGATTAAGCCCACTGTTAAGCTTGGATCGAGATGTATATGCACACAGCACACGCTGTACCATGCATATGCATTCAAAACAGTCAAACCTTGCCTAGAACCACACTATGAGCTGAACCATTGCACGTTCTGCCATGTGCCTTTTGGCACATATTGCGGCGCTCCTTTCATTCGATCCTCAAGTAGATATAAAGACCCCTCCTCGCAGGCTTTCGCCTAGCTATATTAATATAGCAACCACATTAAGACCGCTGCTGGGTCAGATAGCACAACGCGCAAAAGAAAAACAAAGAAAAAAAGGAGAGAAGATAAAGCCGACAACGGCGGTTCGACGAAACAAGAGATAGCTCGCAACCGATGTGTCCTCCGGAAAAGTACCACCACGCGCATAGCACTCCGAAGCGCCGCGTATCAAGCAACACCTCTAAGAAGGGAAGCGACAACGACGTCGTTGCTGCCTGGACGAATCCTAGGGTTTCCCCCGATACGCACGAGAGGTGGGGAAAAGATACACCCGACGCCCTTCAGGAAGGCCGGTGACACCTGCCGGCGTCACCACGTCGGTGTCTAGACGACAAGGATTTCTCCCGACCCCTCAAAAATTTGTAATGTATTTGGTTAAGCCCACTATTAAGCTTGGATCGAGATGTATATGCACGTTGTACCATGCATATGCATTCAAAACAGTCAAACCTTGCCTAGAACCACACTATGAGCTGAACCATTGCACGTTCTGCCATGTGCGTTTGTCACATATTGCGGCACTCCTGTCGTTCGAACCTCAAGTAGAGATAAAGACCCCTACATATGGCACAGCTAACCGCTCCCCACACCACAAACCAAGCATTACTGCACACCAAAAAACTGTGCAACCAGCTGCTGGGAGCAACCATGAACCACGCAACGGGGGCCATGGGCAGCCTGCTCTTCAAGCTTGGCAACCTCCTCACGGAGGAGTACAAGCTACAGACCGGCGTGAAGGAAGATATCAGTTATATGAAGAGAGAGCTGACGAGCATACACATCGCCCTATGCAAGGTCGGGGACGTGCCGAGGGACCAGCTGGACCAGCAGGTTAAGAGCTGGGCCAAAGAGGTCAGGGACTTGTCATACATGATGGAGGACATCATTGACAAGTTCCTGGTGTGCGTAGAGGGAGCCGAGCCTGCCGTTAAGCCACGCAAGCTCAAGCGGCTCATGAAGAAGATGGGCGATTTGTTCACCAAGAGCAAGACTCACCATGAGATCGCCGGCGAGATCAAAGGCATCAAGGTCCGTGTCCAGGAGGCAGCAGACCGGCGTGATAGGTACAAGGTGAGTGATGTAGTTGCTAATCCATCCGCTGCAATCATTGCCGACCCTCGCCTGTTGGCTCTGTACAAGGATAAAAAAGACCTGGTTGGAATTGATGGGCCACTAAATGAGCTAACCAACATGTTGAGTCATGGGCATGGTGATGTTGGCAAAGAACCGAAGATAGTATCTATCTTTGGATTCGGAGGCCTTGGCAAAACAACTCTTGCCAAGGCACTATACGACAAGTGCAAATCCCCTTTTGATTGCAGTGCTTTTGTTCCTGTGGGAAGGAATCCTATCATGAAGGAACTTCTCAACAACATTCTCTTTGAAATTGACAAACAAAAGCAACCTGAGTTGAATGAAAAGCAGTTGATCGACAAACTGCGAGGACTACTCGAGAGCAAGAGGTAATTACCACTACTATATTTTTCTTGCGGTTGTTCAAATCCGACACTCGTTTGCCAGTTCATTTTTGTTATTTGCTCACAATATAGACGGTATCTCTAGTTCAGAGGAGTTAATAGAAATGGTTAGCTCGTTTGATGGAAGTTTATGTGCAACCGTACATGAAGTTTTTGAATCAGGATATTATTAGTCAGAATTATGGTTTTGAACGATGAAAAGAATCATGTATCTTTCCTCACCCTCCATTCTCCATTTCTTTATGTTCAATAATTCTAACCTTAGAACATCTTCAAGAGCTTCTCATATTTAGTGATTTACCTCCAATTTCTAAAAACTGGGGACAAAAATCTTGCTCCAAGACCACACGGCTAAAGTGTTAGAATTTTTTAACGACCTGACTAAAGTTTGCCCTCCAATTTCCAAATATGCCAATCCCAAGTTGAATGAGTAAAACCCCCAAACCCGCCATGCTCGGAACCTTCCAACGCCGCCGCCTGGCCTCCTCCGGCACCGTCCCTATCCAGCCGCCAGCGTCCCCTCCCTTCCCACAACCTTCTCCTGCAGCCCCAGGGACTATTACAGCCCCACCTTCTCCCGCAACCCAGCCGAGACCAGGTGAGATCCCCGGCAAGGAGATTGATTCCGGCCAGCAGCGGTCGATTTCGGCCCGACCGAGGACCGTTGGGAACGGACTGGTTGATCCCGCGGCCTCTAGCGCTGCCCCCTCCCTAGCCTCTGCACACGGGCGCGGTCTACGGCAAATGGCGGGTACTCGTGGCATGAGGAGTTGTCGTAGAACAGGATGCGGCGAGCGGTGGAGATGGACGTGAGGAGCGGCTGGGGAAAGAAGAAGAGAGGGAGATGGGGAAAAAAGTGGAAAAAGATGACCCACCGCTAGGCAGGTCCTGCATTTTTACCAATCCAGTTTTAGGAAATTTGGTAAAGCAAAAGTTTGTATGCCATTTTTACAAATCAAATTGTTATAACCATTTTTACAAATCAAATTGTTATAACCCACCGTCTCTCTCCACTTGTTATAACCATTTTTACAAATCAAATTTTAAGGGAGCTCTTGGAGATGCTCTTAGATTCCAATCGAGAGATGTCCCTACATGCATCCGCTTTTATGTGTAGATACCTCAGATACTTCGATTATTTTCTAATGGTGTCTTCATTATGTGCATAGGTACTTCATCGTCATTGATGATATATGGGATATAAAAACATGGGATATAATCAGATGTACTTTGGTGCATAATAGTTATGGAAGCAAGATAATCACAACTACTCGTATTCTTGATGTTGCTACGAAAACTGGTGAAGTATACAGGTTAAAATCACTTTCACATGATTTATCCACGGAATTATTTCATAGAAGATTATCTGGTGGTAATAGCAAAAACATTTCTGATCTGCCGACTGAGGTATACAATAAAATTTTACATAAATGTGGTGGTGTACCCTTGGCTATAATCACAATCGCTAGTCTTCTTGATAACAAACCAGTGGAGTTTTGGTCTAAGATATACAACTCTATCGGTTTTGGGCATGAAGATAACAGTGATGTCGATAACACAAGAATGATACTTTTATTTAGCTATTATGACCTACCTTGCCACCTGAGGACTTGTTTATTGCATCTGAGCATTTACCCGGAAGATCGTTTCATTGAAAAAGAAAGTTTGATATGGCTATGGGTTGGCGAGGGTTTTATCCAGGAAGAACCAGGGGTAGGATTATTTGAGATTGGCGAGAGATATTTCAACGAGCTTCTTAACAGAACCATGCTCATGCCGGTAGAAATCTCAGATGAATGCGTCATAAGTGGTTGTCATGTCCATGATATTGTGCTCGATATGATATTTCTGTTACCAAAGGAAGAAAACTTTGTTACAATATTGGATAGTAACATGCAATACACATCTTCACATACCAATGCTCGCAGGCTAGTTATTGGAAACAGGGAGGTCCCGCTGGATAGCACTCCAATGATACAAGTAAGGTCATTTAATGTCATTGACTCTGGTAATAAGGTGCCATCACTTTCATGCTTTACGGTTTTGCGCGTACTAAATTGCGAAGACTCCACTAGTAGTACTTCTCATCTTGAGCATATTGGAAAGTTAGTTCATTTGAGGTATCTTCGAATAGGCGTCGAGAATATCCGACTCCTAGAAGAAATAGGTTATCTCAAGTTCTTACGGGTACTGAACTTGGATGGGTCTGCTATAACGGAACTGCCTCAGAGTATTGGTCTACTCACTCAACTCAAGTGCTTGAAGGCCAAACATGCTTGCCTAACAGTGGAGCAAGAATGGATTGGCAAACTGACATCCCTGGAAGAGTTGTTGGTGTACAATGTTGATTCCTCCTCCAACTTTGCAATAGAGCTGGGAAAGCTCACTGAGTTGAGGAGGCTTGAATGTGTTTTGTTAGAGTTGTACGGTGTGAACTTGGTAAAAGCTTGGGCCGGGTCTCTAGTCAAGTTGCAGAAAATACGGGTCATAGACGTGGAACATATCTTGTCATGGGACACAGGTGACGTCACCTTGGAAGGCTACGTACCACCACAACAACTCCGTGTTTTTAATCTCTCGTACCGTCAACCTGGCCTCTATGCAAGCATCAAAACAGCCTGGCTTCCAAACCTGTCCCGTCTATCTATGCATGTCGATAGTCCAGATGTGGAGATATTTGGAAGGTTTCCAGGGCTTGTTTATCTATATCTAGAAATGGATCGCCCTGTAAAGGGCCATCATGTCATGGGCAGTGCAGGTGTAGGTTTATTCCCCAAGCTGAGGGTCTACAGGACGAATGCAACGGCTGGTCCATTTCTACCAGGAGCTATGTTGAGCCTTGAATCCCTCGAGTTCCGGGTCGATGTGTGGACCTCTAGAGATGGAAACATTGAGTTTGACTTCAGTAGCTTGCTGAACCTGTCTATGCTGCAAAAGGTCACTATCGCAATGAGTTCTGGTAGAAATACAAAGGATGAGGACTGGCACAAGGCTTCGGAAACAGTGAGGCACGCAGTCGAAAACCATCCCAACAATCCCAACCTTTATTTCATCAAGTCAATTAGAGGCATGTCAGAATGTCTTGATGTAAGTACATCCATACCCTTGACCTCCACGACCATCTCGCATGTACATTAGTTTCTGTCGCATGCTGAATATGAAGTGTCCATTTTTTTTCTTTCAGGATCCTGATGCGTATGGAGTCTAGCTAAGATAGTTGTGCTGGTCCAACCTGCATCAAGGTACGGGAGCTCCCTATGTACACGTGTATCTATATGTTTCTCTTTTTATTTCTATTCTCTCCGTCCTCAAAAGGATGTCACAAATTGCGACAACCTATTTCGGACGAAGGGAGTACAATACTATGTAACATCTAGCATTAATAAATTAACCCCCACGTCAGTCCGCTCCATCGATATGTGCATTGACTCGTATCAATATATAGTTGATATGCCACAACATCTTGCATCTGTATTTCCCACCATATATGCACTACATTTCTTTTCTACAACTTTCCGCTCGTTTTATACAACCAAGATTTTCTACGATATGTGAGACATTATTTCATATATGTAGGTTGCCTATGTTCAATACTTGTGAACAAGTATACAAATACCGAGAGATTTCCGGATCAATGTTACTGGCTAGTTACCAAAAGAAAAAGAAAAAGAAAAAGAAAAAGCTTATGTGCGTACTTGTAGAACATCTGTGTCTTGTTACCCAGTTGGCGTAGCAGAAAAAATGAAATATGACAAAAAAATTAGTTACCACATTTACTACTTTTGCTTTATAGTCCTTGTGTCGCTAAGAAATATATATTATGTGTCTTCTTTTGCTGCAAAAGGAAATCACAAAGTGTTTCTTCCTTATTTTCTTTTGAAGCAAAGCAGAAAGGAAAATCAAAAAAATGGAATTTATTTTATTTTTTGGTTTTGATTTGAAGGTAAAAAATCAGAAAAAGTTATTTGTTAGTTTTGTTGCCATTCGTAGAAAATTGAAAGGAAATCACAAAAACAGTGTTGTTTACTTAATCTTCTTCTCAGTGTTTAGCTAGGAAAAAACTCCAAAAAAATGTATTGTGTTTTTTCTAATGATGTTATGGGTCTTGTGTATTTGTGTTTGCGGGTGGGTAGGTGCCTCTCGTGTGTTGGGGTGGGGGTGGGGGTGGGCGGTGTAACTCTGCCTATGCTAATATGATGTTGCACCTCATGTTGCATAGCCGGTCCCAAGGCCAGAACAAAGAGGAGGGGCCCAACATACCCACATCACGAAATGTCATAACTTTCCTTTAATTGCTTTGTTTTCCATTGGGGCTATTATTTTCTTGAAGTTTATTGTGTTTCTTGTTTGTATATGATATGAAAAGCAAAGAAAGCAAAATACATTTTTTTTCACTTGATATGATGCGAATGTGAAAAGATTAAAAGCCTTGTTCAGCATCTAGACACAAGTGACAACAACTGGACGATAAAAGATACAACAGCTGAATGATAAAAGATGGAGGTGTCTTTTCTTTCCACTAATGATAATGAGGGATTTTATTGAATCACTTCCTTCAGTGCTGTGCTTTGCTTGTTTTATTTTTAAAGGTCTTGTGTGTATGCAGATACAGGCACACTTGGGGACCTTTACCATCTGTCTGGGTTTGACAATGACTCAACCACACCCGCAAAAAAAAATGACTCAACCACAGGCACGGAGAGGAAAGGAGCACCATGCTATTATATGAGAATGATGACCATATGATGGACTGACCGATCATGTCATGGGCAGGCATGCTCTATGGATTGGAGAGCTGGCCCCAATATACTAGTAGTAATGTCTATCAAGTCTCCAGATAACTAGTTCTTTACTTTCCCTCCTCAATAGTGTATCATCTAGTTGGTTGCATGGGGAACTATGCATAGATATGACTATAAACTCCAGGACAGAGGCCACATCACATCAGCATTATATGCATCTTCTGTTTGTGTGATTGCTATCAGCCATGATGCGGCACTGTAAAAGATAAACAGTAGTAGTGCATGTACATGTGTTAAAAAACTGAGGTGGCAGTACTTGAATTTCTTACCGCTAGACAATGCACTCTCAAATCTCGTATAGCTGCAGTTGCCCTTTGCTTCCTATGAACCGGTGTATAGGATCAACAACTTTAATTTGCTGCAACACGTCTTTTTTAAGTAACAACAGATAGCATGGATCAATTACGAAATATGTTTTTGTACCTTGCATTTCAAAATAAATAAAAAGGATAAACTTGGTTAGACAAAATTTGTGGCCTTCTATACCCCGATAGGGGTTATAGCTTAATTAGTATTGTAAATTGCTCAGGCATACTAGTGCAATTAAACCTCATTCTGTTGGATCCATCAATCATCACGCACAAAAATAAGCTACTATCAGCTATATGCTAATTCACGTCTTTCTTGTGAATAAATAAATATGTATCAATAAAAGAAGCTACTATGTCAGTTTAATTTGTAGACTAAGATTGAGATTTTGAGACCACGGGTGAGTTCCGTGTACAGAGACTCTTCTCTATGCATCAGCTTCCCAGGCTGCTTGTACTCCACCACGTCACCTAAAGCGGTAGTATCTGTCACAGGCTTCTCTAAATCAAACAGAATCCTCTACTCCCTCTGACCCATATTATTGTTCTTAATTTTATCTAGATTCGGATGTACATAGTTAAAAATTTAAACTAGATGTATTCGTATCTAGACAAAGTTAAGAAAATTAATATGGACCGGAAGAAGTACTCCCTCCGATCCATATTAGTTGACTTGGATTTATCTAGATTCAGATGTATCTAGTACTAAAACATGTCTAGATACATTCGAATCTAGACAAATTCGAGTCAATTAATATGGATCGGATGGAGTAGTTAGAACACAAGCTCACATTCGGGATCCTGTGCTCAACATTGAACTCCGTCCTGGTGGTCTGTCAGGTGGGGATCCCCTGTAGGTGCAGATCATCAGAACTTTCCTATTGGAGATGGACTCTGACAGAGCATTCAGCCTCATGTCCTGGGAATTTATCACCTAGACGTTGATGGCTAGGTGAGCAAGATAATGATGATGGATGCGATTGCTGCTGGACCAATGGTGTCGTCGAGCACGGCTAGCGCGGTGGTGATCTGGGGGACGGTGGCCCCATGACTGCTGGAGCGAACTGGTCCGCGTGTCCATTGCCAAGTAGCTCAGGATCTGGCCGGAGGAGAGCGGGCAAGTTGAGGAGGGCAAAGAGGGCGGAGGCGCCGATTTCAGGAGACGAGCACGCGCAGGATATCGGCAGGGTTGCCGTCGGCAGCGAGCGTGTGAGAGAAGGAGGCGTAGCTGGTATCCGCGCAGTCCGCTGCGCGGATGGCCGGGACGTATCCAGCGTCGAGGGAGGCCGCACTAGCCGCTGCTGGTGGCGGAGACTCTCTACACGCGCCGCCGCCGCTGCCGCTCGAGAGGTCTGGACTCTGGAGCGGAGATAGTGACACGGACGGGAACGGAAGGTGGCAGCGCCGGCCGCCCGTGACGACCACCACCCATAGTTTTAAAAATCGGACTGGTTCGATGGTTTAACCAGAAAAAACATAAACCTAAGGACTCACCGGTTTTTTAAAAGGTACGGGTCTAAACAACAAAAAACCAGAAAAAAGATGTTTACTAGAGGATTCAAACTCATGAACCTTATGCTAGGCATAAATAGCAACATGTAAATATCAATACACCTAGACATGCTATGTTTTGTAATTACATACTTAAATATACATTATATATATATATATATATCTTTTATGATCATTTTGTTCTAAAATTTGTTTAAATTTTGATGAAAAAGGATGATTTTTTGTCGCCATCGAACTGAATGAACCGGTGGTCTGACCAGCAAACCAGTGAACCAGTCGTATCACCGGTTCACTGACCGGTCCGGTTTTTAAAACTATGCGAGCACCAATTTTAGTTCCTTGATGAATTTGGGAAAAAGTCAATGTCGCCTTGGAAAAGATTAAAAAAACTCGTCAATTGTCACGGATTATTGGGCCGAAAATGCGAGAAGGCAAGGCCTCGGCCGAGTACCAATATTCGAACAAGCATCGCTGCAAACTTCATCCACAAACATTCTTAACCTACAGAAAAGTTGTTTTCCATTCTCTCCCTCCAAATTGAAGGAAAATTTATAATCCCTCCTGTCCATATTAATATTCTCAACTTGGTCTAGATTTGTATATATTTAGTTAAGTATTTAGACTAGATATTTAGACAAAGTTGAGAACACTAATATAGACCGGAGATGGTAATAGAAAAAGTTTCTAATCTAATTATGGAGATGCAAGTGGGTCACCATTAGCATACCCTATGTTCAAAAAGATAAACTAACTTTTCCAAAATGTTCATGTCGTTAAAAAGGTTACTATAGTTCATTTAGTTGAATTAAAAAGGAAAATGACACTCCTTCCCCGGGGGATAACGTCACGATCCCCTGGCTCGCTCGCGCACAACGCTTCATTCTGGTGGATCGGGTCCCACGGACGTCTTCCCGTCTCTCTTCTTCCTCCAATCACGGAAACCACGCTCCCGACCGCCTGCGGCTCCCACCGCCACGCTCCTCTAGTCCCTCTTGGTGCTCCCACCGGTGGAGACTTTCCGTGGACCCAAGCTCACTAAAGCCGTCGCAGGCCTGGTTCCTCGCCGCCGGACCAGGAAGCCGATGCCCTCGAGCAGGATCCCGCTGCTGAGGCCGTCGACTCATCTATGACCTCAGGCCAGCGCCCCTACCTCCTCTCCACTTCAGCCGCCACGCCCGTCTCGATCTCTGCTACGTGTCCCTCGCCACTACGCCAATTTCCGCATCCTCTCATCCGCAAAGACGCCACTTGCGTCAACCTCCGTCGCTAGGACGAAGGCTGGTGCGCCGCGACCTCATCCCCCCTGCACTAGAGCTCCGCCATGGTTTGGAGGCGAAGTGCTACCAAAGAAACGTTGGTTTTTGCTCTGGCAATGCTACATATGAAGAGCGACGGTGCTACCATAGGTCTACGTGATGCTCCCTTAGGTCGATGGCGGTGCTACCATCGGCCGGGTGCATTGCTACGAGTGAGAAGGACGGGCGCGACTGTGCTGCCATGGGTGCGACTTGTATTTTTTGGCTACTTTTGTGTATATGTTTTGCTACATACACCTATTTTGTTTGCTACTTTTCTGTTCTCGAAGTGCTGCAAAAGACTGTCAACAATGCTACAACGCATAATCTTTTTGCTACAATCGTTTTGTGGTTCTCCTACAATAGTGAAACCATGTTAACTACAAGATCTCCGACGAAAGTGTCCGGTGAATTCAGTTTGCTACAGTAGCAAATATTTTTTTTACAAACAGTCCGGCAATGTCTCTATCGAAGTCATCTTTTGCTATAGATACTGAACTTTTTTGCTACATCACTACTAGTTATCTCCTTTTAGCCGAAGGTCAAATTACCGTCAGATAATGTAATACACTGTCGGATATACTTATGTAATTTGTTGTTACCAATGTACTACACACCAATCCAGATGTATGTGGCTATAAGAACAGTATAAATCAGATTACAATCTAAATCAGTGAAGATATCATACATGTGAAATGTTGAGATGTCTATTTGTCGAACTAAATAAGATGAGTAATAGATCTATCTATCAAGCTAGTTCATAAGGGAAAAAAACTATATATCTATCTAAAGCTTGGACTGAACAGAACATGTAGATGGATCAACAGCCCCGGCATGCCGGTATTCCTTCATGGGAGGCAGTCACAAGACTCTTATCTAACTTCCTTTTAGCTCATCTGAAAATTTTGTTTCTTGTACATGTGTTCCAGTTTTGTCAGTGGAGTATAATAATATTGATTCTACCAAGAGATCAACCGAGGTAGTATATCGAACAATAACAAGAGAGGATAAATCAAAGTTTTGATCTAGCCAATCAAGATTGAACATATAATCCGCCAATCCATCTATTTCTGGAACGAATTTAGATGTATAATAATACATCCAACGACCTAGCTAATTCACATGGAAAAGAAAAGAAAAAACTATCTATATATCTCTAGGACATAAAGCCTCCTTAGAATTGAGCAAATAACGCAGATGGATCTAGCTAGGGCCTGAGCATGCCAGTCCACCACCTCCACCTCCAGCGTTGGTGGTCGGCCAGCGATTGGTACCACTTCCTGTTTTCGTCCTCCTGGAGCCCCCTGTCCATGGCGGCGATGCAGGTCCTGAAGTGCTGCTCGTTTCTCTCCATGCACTTGCGCAGCGCTGCCGTGGCCTCCCTGCACTCCCGCACGTCGTTGGCCGTGCCCTTCTTCGGCCGCCACTTCTCGCACGCCCACAGCGCGTAGTTGAATTTTCCGGCGCAGCCGCCGTCGTCCATCTGCAACCGCACCTCTCGCTGGTTGTGGTAGTACGACAGCCTCTCGCTCACCATGTATAGCCGGCGACTCTCCAACTAGCTAGCTAGTACTACCACCTAGGGTTTGATACTTTAATTAGCAGGGGCGATCGATCGATATAATCCACCCCTGCTTATATTAGATATGTACTCGTATATATATGTACGTATTGTACACGACACGCACCAAGCAGAGGAATTTTTGTCCCTCTGGAAATCTACATATATGTTCCGCATATCCATATAAGACGACAGTAACCTATAGGAAACGGGAGGATACAACTAGTACTAGTATGAATGAAACTTTCCGATCTATATAAACCTATAGGGCATATATATATTGACCAATTTTTTTATAGAAAAAAATGTAAAGTTTGCAATAGCAAATAAATACATTATGACAGGACAGCACCGTTCTAGACTGGTAACAGCCAAGAGAGAAAAGAAGGGCAATCCCAAGGTGGTTAGGGTTTCCGTCCCCTTCGCCGGTGACTCGCTAGTTCGCCCTGCCTCCGGAGGTCTTTCAAGCCTTGGAGTTGTGGCGGATACCGGTTTCTCTTCAGTGGGAGGGGTCTCATTTCTTGTTTTATGTCGTCCTTGTGTCCTTGTTTTGAGTGATGTTGCGGCAGTGACATCCCATTGTCACATTAAGGTCCTCTCCATCATATTCTCACTCCGGTGGTGCGCCTAGGGCTGATGGAGGGCACATGAAATTATGTGTCCGATGGATCTTTTAGGATACAATCGCTTATTCACTTTTCTTGGTGTGGTTGCAAGTATTCTCGAGCTACGGTTCTCATATTTGTCGATGCTTGCAGCCTGGCGCACTGGTCCTTTGGGGCCCTAACACGACACTGGTCTAGCACAACAAGCTCTACTACGACAAGATTTGTCCAACTCCAGTGCGGGAGGGGCGAGGACGGCGGCTCACTTTCGTCTCGCTTCAGTGCTTCTAGTCATCGGTACCTAGTCCTGACACATATTTGTAACTTTTATTATTTTTAGGCTTCTTTGTACCGCTTTTGATGTTATAAATAAATCGGTGGACTTTTTCACAGAACAAAATACGCCATGAAGAAAATATTGTGTGGTTGATTTATTCACATTGTTTGGCTCCTGCATATGTTGATATTTTTTCTTAAAGAAGACCTACAAGATTTTGACTTGCGACTAAGATATATGACTTGTTTTTTTTAGAACGGAGGGGGTAGTAAAGGAACTAAATGAACTACACCTTCTCAATTATAATTTGGGTGTATTTTGGAAAACGTCAGACAATGGCCAATCTGAATTAAAAAATCAACTTATTTACATGAATATGGCAGCGAAGGCGACAAGCGATATGCCAGTTGGTCGACACTCTTGCCTCTTTGAGCCCCCGGACTTTGCCTATATCCTTACTTTGAACTGTCAAAAAGAAACATATCATGGCAAGGGTTGGAACTTGACATTGCGTTGCCTAAAAGCAGTCTTCTTTGCAACTCACTTACTGTGCACACGTTTTTAATAAATTGATGAAATAGGCGCACAGACATGCGCAACTATATACAATCTATAGCATCAACGTATGCGGTCAAAATAAATCGAAAACATTGATAAGAAAGAGAAGAAGCCAAAATATGGATGTAAATAAATACTATATGTATAAATAATCAAGTCCACGGACGTAAAGAAGTTCGTTGCCTTTCTATCCATCCATCCATGGATCTATTTATCTATAATATTCCATCTACGGAAGCAGTGGAATATGAATTTATAAACTAGTAGAATCCATAATAAGGATTCTTCTTATTAGATGCAGGCGGTTGTTTCGGGACCCTGATCATGCCGGTCCACCACCTCCACCTCCAGCGCGCCTCCTCGGATTCGTGGCTCTTGTCTCTCCGTTTCTTTCCCTCGTCTTGGTCGAGACCCTCTTCCATGAGCTTGATGTAGTTCTTCAAGTGGCAGTTCTTGCCCTCCATGCACCGCCGTAGATGCGACGTCCAGAAGATGCAGACATGAACCTCGTCGTTCGTCTTCTTCCGCCTGGCGCAGGACTCCCGGGCCAGCCTGAACTCGGTGCCGCAGCCGCCGTCCTCCATGGCCGACCTCGCCATCACCCGCTGCGTGTGCCGGTATGACAGCTGGTTGCTCATGTAGTTACCCATGTCGATCTTGGCTGGCTTGCTACCTACCTACCTTGATTGATTTTGATGCTGATGTGTCGATGATCTATGTGCTGGCCGGGGACGACGTCAATGGATGTGATATAGCAGCCGTGCCGTGCGCAAGAAGTAGGATGTCTCGCCGGTCGGAGTTGTAATCCAGCCACAGGAATACTAGCTAGTAGTAGTACTTGGGTACGTGCGGTTGTAGTTAAGAGTCCGTGCATGTGCATGTAGTTGTAGTTGGATCAGCGTATGTAGTTAGAGTCCAACTAGGTTAGCCACCTCGATTAATTAGCGTTTGTAGTTACAGAAAAAATACACCACGGTCATGGTTCGCTCCCTAGGTTAGCCACCCTAGGATTCCGCCCCCCTCGCCGACGAGGTAGTTTGTGTGCACTTCGTTGGCCCTGGGGCTTTGGAGGTGTGGCGAACCATGACCGTCGGCGGGAGGTTTTTTTTTCTTTGTTTAGCATGTTTTTCTGTATCATTTTTTCAGGATGTTGAAACAATGTCTATGTCCCGAAATCAGAATAAGGCCCTCCAATTGGAGGGTTTTAGCTAGCTACTCAGGATTTGTCTATCTCCTTGGTGTTACCGAATTTCCTTTACATGCCTGTCTATCGGATCTAATGATTTGACAAAAATACACGCGCACACACATGTTGTGAGTATAGCTTGCTTCAAGGTATATGTGCACCCAAATTAATTCAAAACCAATGATAAAGAGAAAAGGGCATACATAGTTTAGTACTAGTATGTATGTAAATAAATATATAATATATCACATATTTATAAGTAAACAAGTCCACCGACGGAAACAAGCTCATCGTGTGACTATCCATCCGTCCATCAATCAATTTGTCTATCTATATCTATTTACTGAAAATTAATTAATATACAGAATATATATGGCTAGAGACTAGTATTCAAACGGATTCTTCTTAGGTGGTGCAGGTCGCTGTGGCATCCTGATCATGCCGGTCCACCACCTCCACCTCCAGCGTTCCTCCTCCGATTCGTCGCTCTTATCTCTCAGTTTCTTCCCCTCGTCTTGGTCGAGCCCCTCGTCCATGAGCTTGAGGTAGTGCTTCAAGTGGCAGTCGCTGCTAGTGCTCGCCATGCATTGCCGTAGCATTGACGTCCACTCGATGCACTCCAGCACCTCGGCGTTCGTCTTCTTCTTTCCGGCGCAGTACCTCCGGGCCACCTTGAACTTCGTGCCGCAGCCGCCGGCCTCCATGGCCGAACTCACCATCACCCGCTGCGTGTGCCGGTACGACACCTGGTTGCTCATGTAGTTGCCCATGGCTTATTGCCTTTGCCTAGCTACCTTTCTTAAGTTCGATGTCGACCACAACGATGTCTAGCTGCTGGGGACGACCGACGTACGATGGTGTAATATAGCGACATCTACTGTGCTGGAAACCACGTCGAACACAAGTTTGAGTCCAGGTACAGACAAGTCCGAGTTTGGGTCATTGTCATGCACGTTCATGTGTGTGCGTCTTGGAACGCATTTTTGCTGTAATCGAGTCTGAGTAATACTACTACTTTTGGACCGCATCTTTGCTCTAATCGAGTCAGAGTAATACTAGCTTGTATATGCAGCTTAGAATTACCTTCAAGTGTACACACCTTCGTGTGTACAAAAAAACCTAAAGTGATGGTGGAGGACCAATCTGAAGATATAAATCTCGCGACGTATCATCCAGACGTGTAACACCTTCGTAAAAGGTTGTGAAACTCCTCACGATATAGGGATGACTATGAACGTAGGTTGCTGTACACCAGTAGATAACCGACAAGAGAGCATATTTTTTGTCGTCAAGCACTTTATCTTTTCTACATAGTCATACTGAACATATAATGGCAATCACTCCTACCCTAAGAATTGGAGCATAGTCGTTTAGAGACGATTGATGCGGACGGCGGCCTCGCTTGTCGGATCCCTGTGTTCGGACCTCCTGCCGGAGCTTTTGCCCTCACTGGTAGAAAACGGGCCTTTAGTCCCGGTTTGGGACGGCCTCTAGTCCCTGTTGACCTATCATGTGGCCGCGGTCGATAGTGGGGGTGGAGACCTTTAGTCCCGGTTCATAACTTTTCCGTGGCAGCGTTTTGGGGGATTCAGCTGCTGCGGCAAAAGTTTGGGGCATTCGGCTGCCGCGGTAGCGTTTTGGGGCGGATTTCTGCCGCGGCAGGAGGATCGGTAGAGGAGGGAGAGGTTTGGCGTAAGTGACGTGACGAGAGATGATATATATCCTATATAATTACATAGATATCATTACATGTAGATTATTACATGGAGATCATTAAATTATATGGAGCGGAATAGTGTTCTCCAAAAATCTTTCTCTATGACCTCATCAAGCAAAAATCCCGCCAATTCCTCTTGAATTGCTTGTAGGCGGTCCATTGGTACGAGCTTCTCCCGCATATCGTGGATCCTTATATTTATGTGGCGCTCACTGACCGATTCCTTTATGAACTCATAGATGTATTGTCCACATAAATTAGTCGCCAGTGGCTGTCTAGGCACTCTACGAGAAATAGAATTCAATCAAATAATAATAAAGCATGATAATGATATTGAAACTAGAATTAAAGATATGCGTGAACCTAGCTAGTACTAATTACCTTGAGTCGGTGAAAAGTCAGCTCCTTTTCCCATTGACTCCTTTCAGTCTCGATGAACTGTTTTCAAACCCTGCCCGACAAAGAAAATGAATAAAAGAGTTAT
Organism: Avena eriantha; assembly: GCA_910589775.1. NCBI lineage: Eukaryota > Viridiplantae > Streptophyta > Magnoliopsida > Poales > Poaceae > Avena > Avena eriantha. The sequence continues at coordinate 474,968,486 of OU342745.1, forward strand.
TAATCACTTGATATCAGGAAATGAACTAAAGGGGCGGTATAGTGTGATAATGATTGAACTTACTTCTACAGCATTGTAATCAAGCTCTCGTACTTATTATGGTCTTTATCTAATGAGTGTGTGATATCAACTTTTCCAATGTTAACTTGAATGATTAGCATAATCCAGTGGAAATTGCGCACATTTATATATGCAGTCATGCATAACTCATCAATTACATGAAGGGGTTCGTTGTATAGAAAACAAAAAAATTCCTAAGGTTGCAACCACTAGGATCATATCTACAAGATACATGTAACGGTTTCAGATGGACTCACACTCGAAGAGCATAACGCGGGATAAGGTTCCCACAAACAAACGTGGCTGATGTAGAGTGTACACTACCTTCCTCAAGGACGCGCAGACAATCAGCATCACAAGTGGCAGCGCCTTTGTTATCGGTTCACACGTGTGGTGTGCCGACGACTCCTGAACCCTCGCTTCAGCCGGGCAGCGGAAGTAACGGATCCTCGGAAACTCCGCCAACACTACGACATGGTGGTGATGGTGGTGGTGAGGATCTTGAGCAGGGTTTCGTCTAAGCACATTGCTCGTGGCAATGGACAAGTCTAGAAGGGGAGGAAGATACCAACCAAAGGGCATATGAGAGGAATGGTGAATGGTGTGAGATGGGAGGGGAGGAGGGAGCCTTTTATAGGTGAGGTGGGCCGCCCAAGAGGGCATGGCGCACAGCCATGGTGCTTCCCCCACCTCTCCCCCAATTATGTGGGTCGACACTCCACTCGTATCAATATAGCTCCACTCATCTTTCATTTAATTTCCACTCAAAAATCAAAGGTATTTCCATTAAAGCACTTTAATTCTCTTGTTTTTATTGCAACTCAATTTAATAAACACTTCATTTAATAAACACATTAGCATTTTGATGCCTTGCTTTGTTTCGATACCCCGAAACTATTTCGGCAGATTCGACAGAACAAATTCCTACGATATCCATTATCTTCTCCTGTGTTTCCTATTCGCTCAATTGCGTCGATAACCTTAAGTGTGTCTCCATACGGTTTTGAGAACTATGTAGACATGATTGAGACTTTCTCCGATCAATAATCATTAGAGGGTTTTGGAGATCCATAATGACTTCCACTAGTTTCACAAAAATCCATTGATCGTCTGAATCTTTTTCGCTGTAATCAAATTTCTTTTGTCTCGCGATGTATTACTTGTCCGAGATTTGATCACTCGGTATCATCTATACCTTGTTTAATCTCGTTCTCGATAACATCCAATATTCATGATCAGGAAACTGTGATCATCAGTTAATCAACAAGCTAGTATTAAAAGAGGCATTACTAGGAACATTTTTCTTTATTTATAAATCACACATGCATTAACGTTTCCGGTTAACACAATTATAGCATGAGAAATAAACATTTATCATAAATATAGAATAAGATAATAACCATTTTATTATTGCCTCTTGGGCATATTTCTTTCAGTACCGTAACATCGAGTAAGCAAAATGGAATGTGCACAATGTTAGAATAGTAAACGTATACGGATTAGACTAGGACTCTACATCTCTTGTACTCCAAGTTTTTTCTCCGGTGTACTTCTATATATACCCATGAGAGGGTCAAATCAATACAACAAATATTTAGAGATTTTATAATTTTCACATGGTATTAGAGCGGTTAGCCTCACGGCGCCGATCCTAGACCTTCACCACTACTGCATCATGCGCCGCCCCCGGGGAGATCAATCTATTATCCTCGGGGGCGTGGCAACCAGTCTCGATCAAAGATCAGATCAGTTCTTTAGATTAAATTAGATCCAAACTTCTATAGTTCCGTAGATTAGATCCGATTAGACAAATAAATTCTAGATCCCATATCTATACGACCCCTAAATCTCGGTCAAAAATCCGTGCGAACTTGGTGCTTCAATCAACTTTCAAACCGCTTCCGTCCGAGCTAAGGGACATACGGCGATCTACGTTACGATCCTAAAATTCTAGCGAAAATTGGTGCTGCTCAGGACGGCCACATCCCACGGTCGTGGGGCACACGCGCCGCCGTTCATCAGCGTCAGGCGCAGAGCCTCCTTGACGTTCGAGACCGCACCTCTCCCTCTACATCAACACGACGCCAACTGCTGATCCGATCTAGATGGTGGGCGCCACGAGTCCGACCCAACTACGACATACACGCGTACATCTACGGTGCTACATGCGTGCATGGAACGGACAGGTATGCACATTGCATGGACTTAATCAGACGCACATGCAAACGTGGGGTCAACGAGGAAGCCCCACGAGAAACTTCAAATCAGCCGAGAACTACATCATCTACGTTACAAGTCGACTCCATCGACCAACCGCCGCCGACATGCAGTCTACATCGACTTGTACCAAGCATCAAGCCAAACACTTCACCAAGCCGGACATCACCGAGCCGAACAACGACAACAAGTTGTACGACTATACCATGGATACGAGGCAAAGATCTTCGTCGAGTACATCCACGGAGAAGCGACATCAACATAATCCACACGTTAGGACGGTGTGGAACACTACGCTAACTTCTCCGACAACACGACGTCGCCGCAAGGGAGGACTTGAAGCGACGCTCTACGTCACACCTGCTACGACATCGCTGACACATCATTGTCAAGGTCTACATCAGCATGGTCTTCATCAACATTTTCGTCAACACATCGCCACCACCACTATACCCGTCCACACGATAGACATACAACTACGATGCCCTCTGACAGTACATCTAGTGCAAGGCACGACGACGGCATGGCCGGGTCCACAACCCGACTACGACATCGACTGAAGGGGTTCCGCGTATAAAAACAATAAATTTTACCCTACGCCCCTTAACCCCTAAAGCTGCCAGGACCTATCTATTAGTAATACAGTGATGGGCGGAAGTTTTCGCGAACTTACCCTTGAAGACCGAAAAGCGTTGTCAATGCTCAGGAGAGTGTGGTTGATGTAGACGAGCCGAAGCCGACCTCAAGGTCGTGATGAAGTCCTTGCGCTCCTTCTGGCTCCAACGACTTGAGTGCCTCAAGTGCGACACCTCACGGGGAGTTACACACGTCCGGTGCCTGACGATGACTCCCGCTTCCCCGATCCAGCAGCAGTTGCGGAAGTAGAGCTTCTAGATCCGAATCCCGCAGTGCGACGGCGCTCCGCGGTGAAGATGTCTCTCGTTCACGCAGTCCACACTTGGGACCACGGTCACGAGAGAGAGAGAGAGAGAGAGAGAGAGAGAGAGAGAGAGAGAGAGAGAGAGAGAGAGAGAGAGAGAGAGAGAGGGGGGGGAGAAAAATATCAATTGGAGGTCCTCCCAAAAGTGGGGAGACCTTTATTGATTATTGGTGTATTTATCATGGCCAAATACCCCACTATATATAGAGGAGGAGGGGGTACATGATACGTCCATTTTGCATCACTATTCTATGTCTTAATTCACTATTATTCATTGATATATTTCGTATTGAGAGGTGATACTTATGTTATTTCATCTATTTTTGCATGGTTGATGAATTTTGGAGCATGGACCGCTGCAGTCAGGATTCTGATGGAAAATGTGCTGTTTGGAAGCAAAATTCGCGAAGATCAGAAAATCTGGGAAAATATACGGAAAATCCTATTTTTCCAGAAGACTCAGGATGCCAGAAGATGGAGTGGAGGTGGGCCAAAGGGGGGGCCACACCACCCCATGGCGCGGGCAGGCCCAGGCCGCGCCTGGAGGTGGCGTGGCCTCCCTGGCCCACTCCAGCCTCTCCTCTCTGGCGTATATCATCCCCACGAAACCCTAAGACTCGGGGAGCGACCATAGAAAGATTTCGGCGCCTCTGCGGGGCGGAAAACACCGAGAGAGAAAGATCTCTCCGGCAGACAGATTTATGCCGGGGGAATTCCTTCTCGGAGAGGAAGATCGTCGCCATCAACACCACCATCAAGCTGGACTTCATCGGGATCATCATCATCATCATCACCACCATCATCACCATCAGCACCCTCATCACCATCTCCATATTGCTGTAACAATTAAGTTGAATCTTGCATAGTTCATAGGGAAAACTTGCCCGGTGTTGATTACTCTTTGTAGTTGATGCTATTGAGTGAACCATTGAATTATTGTTTATGTTCAGATTGTTATACATCATTATTCCATCTCTGATCATGATCCATATGATGTCTTGTGAGTAGTTCGTTTTGTTCTTGAGGACATGGGAGAAGTCTTGTTGTTAGTAGTGGAATTGCGTTGAGAAAGATTCAATAGATTGTTATTTAAGTTGTGGTGTACTTCTTCTAGTGGTGTCATGTGAACGTCGACTACATGACACTTCACCTATATGGGCCTAGGGGAATGCATTGTGTATTTGGCTACTAATCGTAGGGGTTGCCGGAGTGACAGAAACCTGAACCCCCATTAGGAAACCATTGCACAAGGGACGTAAGGGCCTTAGAGTTTAAAGTTGTGGTTAGGTTTTACCTTAATTACTTTTTTGTACTTACGGATGTTTGCAAGGGGTCTAATCACAAGTATGTATTTAGTCTTGGATGGGGCGGTACATTAGCATAGGTTCACCCACACAACACTTAGCAAGCTAGAGAAGATTAATTGACTATATGAAGCGAAAGCACTTCACAGTCTTCCCATGTGTCCTCGAGAACGTTTGGTCATCTGTAGAAATACAACTGGCTTGTCCTTTGCTGCATAAAGGATTGGGTCACTTGTTGCATTCATTCTTACTGTCTTTCATTTACTCGTATTTTGTTTACTTGCTTTGTCGAAAACCCCTAAAAATCCGTTTGCTAAGTATTTGCAGAGAATTCTTGATCCATACCACTAGCCAACACCTTCTGCTCCTCGTTGGGTTCGACACTCTTACTTATCGAAAATACTGCGATACACCCCCTATACTTGTGGGTCATCAAGACTATTTTCTGGCGCCGTTGCCGGGGAGTGAAGCGCTATTAGAGAGTGGAACTGGTAAATGAAACTTCTACTGTGAGTATTGTTTACTCCTACTAGTTGCTTTATTTTCGTTATGGATAATTCGCTGAGTTTCTTATTTGGTAATGGTAGCACCACTGCTAAGGTAGTAGATAAGCCACCACCTGCTGAGAAAGATGTTTTCAAAATACCTACAAGAATTATTGATCGTGTTATGGATAACTACTATGTTGGGGATGGAACTGTCCATCCCGGTGATCATTTACTCTTTATACACGAATTATGCGGGTTGTTCAAGTGTGCAGGTATTACTACAGATCAAGTTAAGAAGAAGTTATTCTCATTATCACTGAAAGGAAGAGCTGAGGAATGGTATAAGCTGTTGAAGAATGGTCAAGCTCTGGAATGGGAGGAAATAGTGCCTCTCTTTTATTCAAAGTTTTATCCTCCTAGTGAGATTCATAAAGATCGGAATCAAATATACAACTTTTGGCCTCTTGATGGAGAGAGTACAGCCCAAGCTTGGGGCAGATTGAAGTTACTAATGCTCAAATGTCCCATTCATGAGCTCCCCAACAATATTATTATCAATAACTTTTATGCAAGGCTTTCTCTTCATGACAAGGATTTATTGGATGCTTCTTGTGCTGGATCATTCACTCGCATGGAAGAAGAAGCTAAATGGGATCTTCTGGACCGTATTCAAGACAATGCTAAAGCTTGGGAGAATGACAAAGGTAGAAAGTCGGGTATAAATTATGATTATGAATGCATTGAATCTTTTATGGGAACTAATGACTTTCAAAATATTAAAAATGCTTATGGTCTAGACTCTCAAGCTATTGCTTCTTATTTTAAGGATTTTGCTTCCTACATGGAAGTGCCTAAAAAGAAGTGGAATAAGTATCATGAACCTTATAAAGATGTTGCTAAGAGTATTCCTTCAAGAAATACTGAAGTTTATACTGGTAATCATGTTTTACCTGAACCTTATATTGAGAAAATGCCTTTCCTAGTTAAGGGAAAGGAGCATTCTATGATGGCTAGTATGGTAGATGAAAGTATGAACAAAGCTGTTGAACCTGATAAACAAATGGTTTATGAACCTATAATAGCAAATGTGAAAGACTTTGTTGCTAAGTATGAAGAAGAGGGACACACTATCCTTTATAAGGATACCTCTAATATTGTTTCACATAGTAGTGTTATGAGAACTAGTATCCCTGTGTTTTCTGTTAGAATAAGTGATCATTGCTATGATGGTCCTTGTGATAGCTATATTGTTAAGTTTATGCATGATACTGAAAGTTACTATGAGAGAGGAAAAAGTGTTCTTATGTATCTCAATAATATCAAGTTTCCTCGTTTTATGCTGAAAGTTTTTATGTCGCACTCCTTTTGCCTTCTTATGCAAGTTGCCTTTGGTTTCAATAACCTATTTGTTTACAAAATCCCCTTGCATAGGAAGTGGGTTAGACTTAAATGTGTGTGTGTTTTTGCTTCTTAATGATGTCTTTCACTTCAATCCATATCCCTATGAGATCTTCTTCAAAATTATCATGCCCATCTTAATGGCTATAAAGAAAGAGCTTTATGGGAGACAACCCAATTTGTTTTTGCTTTCAGTTTGTTTTTGTTTCTTTGAGTCTTGAAAGTTATTACTTTGGTAATAACCGCTCCTTATCCGTTTTATTTGGTCTTTGTGTCAAGATCAACCTCTAATGAGAGAGAAGTAATATTTGGGGAAGTTGTTGTCCCGAAACAGATTTTTGTGCTTCACCGTAAAAATTCGTGAGAGATCTCTGTATGTCGGTTTGAGCTGTAATTTTTTGTGCTTCTGCCCCAGGTTGTTATTTAACTTTCGTTAGTTTTGAACTTTTTGATTTTAGCAACAGAAGATTTTAGAAAAAATTGATCTTTACCTGCTGGTCTGTTTTGACAGATTTTGCCAATCTTGCATTTGCTTCTTTATTCAATTTCCTTTTTGAATTCTTTTTGGGTTTTCGGAAGGAGTTGCTACAGTAGCTTATGTTTTGATGGTTTTCAGTTGAAGTTGGACTCAAAAGGTTTTATCACTTCACTTATACTAATGTTGCTAATGAGAACTGTGTGAAGTTTTGTGTGAAAGAAATTTCCAGGAAGTGGAGATAATGGTGTAATGAGAAAGAGGAAGGTTTTATGACTCAAGTAATAAGTATATGAAGATGAAGATATTGATGATATTCAAGAGATGACTCCGGAAGGATCCACTAAATACCAAATTCAGAGACCTGCAGAGTCCGTGTTCAAATAGGTAACAGTTTTGGTAACAAAAGTTCCGCGAAAATACAATCCAACTATATTTTTGAAGTTTTCAGTCAATAAGGAAAGCTACGAAGCGAAAAAGGGACGGAAACGGAGCCAGGGTAGCTCACACCACCCTGTGGCGCGGGCCCACCCCTGGCCACGCCACCAGATGGTGAGTCCACCCAGGACTCCGCCTCTGACTCGTTTTCTCCCAGTACCTTCCTTTTGATATGAAACTTCGTAATATATAACCCCCCGGATCCCCCGAGGTTCGTATATCGTATTTTCGTCGTGTTTTTTTTTGTTTCGATCTGTTTCTGCCATGACATACTCTTTGAAGGTTTAGAAGCACAATGGTGTCCGCCAAGGATAAAGGGAAGGAACCCATGGAGGAAGACCTCCAAGACCCCGGGAAGGAGAAGGAGATCAAGAGTGAAGGTGAAGAGGAGGCAAAGCACACCGGCACTATCGTTGCAAGCATTGGAGTGGTGGCGAACCCTGCCAGGATCAGAAGGACGGCACGGATGTCAACTGGAGGGAAGCTTCCGCGTCACTGCTTGGCACCAAGGACTCCTTCTCCGAACACCAAGAGTACCTTCCATACCTTTACCCATAACCATGCAGGAAAAGAAGACTTCAAGGAGGAAGAGTGGGGAAAGAATAGAAAGAGCTAGAATTCTCAACACGACATGATCATGAGCCACATTGAGCAAAACTCAGAGCTTATTCATAATCTCACCTTCAAAATTGAGGAATTGGGGAAACTTATCAGAGAGCTCATCGAGAGGATACCACCACCACCGAAGGAGTAATTCGTCATCAGGTTTGGCATCCCCTTGGTTTGTTCCAAGCTTGGGGGAGTGCCGCGGTATCATATCACTATCTTCTATCTTTTACTTATTAGTAGAGTCATATCATGAATAGAGGAGTTATTTTGTTGTATGGTTTGCATTATGGAAGTGTCCCCTCTCTCGTTAGATTTGTATCCCTTGGTTTGAGTTTCCGTTATGGAATATTAATGAGAAGTTCTATCATTCACTCTTTTGCATAGCTTATGTTAGTTTTCAATTCGTGATTATATGATTGATCTTGTTGTTAGTATTGGTAGCACTCTGGGATCATTGAGTTAATTTAGTTGGTTTTGGCAAACCTGGCTTGGTCAGTAACAACACCTTTTTGAGAGTTGAAAAGAAAAAGATAGAAGTACTCTAAAGAAAAATAATTTCATCATCTTTCTTTCTTGATTTTCTCATAAGTCTAGTATTCTCTAGTTAAGATCTTTTGTGCTTCCAAGGAAGATTGCATGTTTGACTTTATCATTTGTATGTTTGGTTGTTTCCTTCAACTCTTGTACTTGCTACCCAGCTTTGCTAGCCAAAAACCTGTACTGAGAGGGTATTCTTCTCGTGCATCCACCTCCTTTAAACCAAAACCTTTGCCATTTGTGTCCACCATACCTACTTAGTAGCATCATTGCTATTCCAAGTAAATTCTTGTTTTGTCTACCTCCCAAATTAAACTTGTTATGTGAAAAATTAGTGATTAAAGCTCTCACGAACTTGATGGCACACTTTATTTTCCGCACTTAATAAACCTGAACCATTGTGAACTCTCCATGAAAGTTATATGCTTGCAAATTATAGGCTGGGGATTAGCAGAACCGTGCTGTCACGGGGAACGCTTTCAACACTTGTAAATATATACCCAGTTGATACCTTGCTCTTTTGTTTGCGGATGTCGTCGGTGTGAAATAAAAGGGGAGCTTGTAAGTCCATGGAGTTATGTATGTGTGTTAGAGAAACGCCTGGGCCGCTGGTCTAATCCATGCTGACATGGTGGAAACCTGCAGCGTAACCATAATGATATCTATGAAGCATTCTTCTTATAAAAAAGAGAGAGATAGCTATTGAGAAAAAGAAAATAAAAAAAGAGATGCTATGAAAAGAGGAAAGAGAGAAAAAAGCACCATTTTCCCATGGTAAATAAGAAGATTGCTGAGATACTCATTGTCTGCTTGTCATTTTGATATGGGGATTCTTCCGTATCATCGGACAAGGGGTACCCCGTTGGCGGTTCTCAATGATACACACATACTTACAATGACAAGAACTTACCGGTAACTAAAGTTGAGTAGCATGAGGAGCGGCCCTCGTACTCAAGGGACTTGGGATTTTCAGTTTATAGTCTGTCAAGCATATAACTCAGATTGGACCTCACTTTCACCTTAATCACCTAAAGATGCCTATGATAGGGGCAATGAGAGCTAAAAGCTAGTAAGTATCATAATTTTTGGGAGCTCTTTATGAGACTTGCAATCCCTACTTACCTCTTTGAAGGGCCTTTCTTTTACCTTATAGTTGAGTCAGTAAACCTACTCCCTTCTATCTCAGCAAGTATTTTGAGTTGATGTGTTTCATTCATTCATATGATGATTTATGCATTCATGTTTCTTCTGTTCCTTGTTTTGCACGTTGCTCTTATCTTGATGTTTACTACTTTGAAATCTTTCATTGAAAAACCAGCTATTTGTGAACTCCAGCAAATTATCAATTATTCTTCGACCAAGAGCTAAGTTTGCCATTACCAATTCTGATTCACTTTATGTATCTTTATTGTGTTCCCTTTACTCATGGCAAGTTGAGTTATATAATAGTGAGTTGTCTTCTATTATGATCTATGTATTTGATGAATGTGATGATTCTTGTCCGTATTCTTTTATCGAATCTTCACTCCATAAACCTGAGGTCATGTTTATTGAGCTCAGTTTCGCTTGGGGACAAGCGAAGTCTAAGCTTGGGGGGAGTTGATACGTCCATTTTGCATCACTATTCTGTGTCTTAATTCACTATTATTCATTGATATATTTCGTATTGAGAGGTGATACTTATGTTATTTCATCTATTTTTGCATGGTTGATGAGTTTTGGAGCATGGACCGATGCAGTCAGGATTCTGATGGAAAAGGTGCTGTTTGGAGGCAAAATTCGCGAAGATCAGAAAATCTGGGAAAATATACGGAAAATCCTATTTTTCCAAAAGACTCGGGATGCCAAAAGATGGAGTGGAGGTGGGCCACAGGGGGCCCACACCACCCCATGGCGCGGGCAGGCCCAGGCCGCGCCTGGAGGTGGTGTGGCCGCCCTGGGCCACTCCAGCCTCTCCTCTCTGGTGTATATCATCCCCACGAAACCCTAAGACTCGAGGAGCGACCACAGAAAGATTACGCCGCCTCTGGCGGGGCGGAAAACACCGAGAAAGAAAGATCTCTCCGGCAGACAGATTTCTGCCGAGGGAATTCCTTCCCAGAGAGGGAAGATCGTCACCATCAACACCACCATCAAGCTGGACTTCATCGGGATCATCATCATCATCACCATCATCATCACCATCAGCACCCTCATCACCATTTCCATATTGCTGTAACAATTGAGTTGAATCTTGCATAGTTCATAGGGGAAACTTGCCCGGTGTTGATTACTCTTTGTAGTTGATGCTATTGAGTGAACCATTGAATTATTGTTCATGTTTAGATTGTTATACATCATTATTCCATCTCTGATCATGATCCATATGATGTCTTGTGAGTAGTTCGTTTTGTTCTTGAGGACATGGGAGAAGTCTTGTTGTTAGTAGTGGAATTGCGTTGAGAAAGAGTCAATAGATTGTTATTTAAGTTGTGGTGTACTTCTTGTAGTGGTGTCATGTGAACGTCGACTACATGACACTTCACCTATATGGTCCTAGGGGAATGCATTGTGTATTTGGCTACTAATCGTAGGGGTTGCCGGAGTGACAGAAACCTGAACCCCCGTTAGGAAACCATTGCACAAGGGACGTAAGGGTCTTAGAGTTAAAGCTGTGGTTAGGTTTCTACCTTAATTACTTTCTTGTATTACGGATGTTTGCAAGGGGTATAATCACAAGTGTGTATTAGTCCTAGGAAGGTCGGTACATTAGCACAGGTTCACCCACACAACACTTAGCAAGCTAAAAAATATTAATCAACTATATAAAGCGAAAGCACTTGACAGTCTTCCTATGTGTCCTCGAGAACGTTTGGTCATCTATAGAAATACAACTGGCTTGTCCTTTGCTGCATAAAGGATTGGGCCACTTGCTGCATTTATTCCAACTGTCTTTTATTTACTCGTATTTTGTTTACTTGCTTTATCAAAAACCCCTAAAAATCCGTTTGCTAAGTATTTGCAGAGAATTCCTGATCCATACCACTAGCCAGCACCTTCTGCTCCTCGTTGGGTTCGACACTCTTACTTATCGAAAATACTGCGATACACGCCCTATACTTGTGGGTCATCAGTACACCCTCCCTCAAAGTCCCGGGGTGGGACTAAAGGAGAGGAGGAGGTGGGGGAGGCGTCGCCGGCCACCCCCTCATGGGCCCCACGTGGGGGCTGGCCCAATAGGGCCGCCAGCCACCCCTTGGCCCTTCTCCCCTCTTGCCTTTCCCTAATGGGCCCTCTCCCCTCCGGGAATTGGCCCATTAAGCCTTTGACCATTAAATTGATTTTTCTCTTTATTAAATAATTGTGAATAAATGATTAAATCAACATTTAACATTCATTCACATATTATTCAACCTCTGTGGCTATGGAACACCTTCCACCTCCACTCTGGACATCCTCCGGACTTACTGAAACCCTTTCGGCTTTCTCCCTTCTCTTCTTCGGTGATCCCACCGATCCTATAAACACTCTCTAAGCATCATCAAGCCCTTAAGCGTGATACCCCATGGTTCGGGAACACTCCAGACATGGTCGGGACACTCCCGCACCAATGATCGACAGAGGGACCTGGATGGCCATGTGACCCATGTGCGTTCCACGAAGATCTTTCGTCGTTTGAACCGGTACAGTCGTGTCTTATTCCCTTTGTCACTGATACTTGCATTGCCCGAGATCTGATCAATGACATCACCATGTCATGTTCAATCTCGTTACTGAACAATGCTACTTGACTTGTTCCGACAAGTGATATCCCCGTGATCCAATCACACGCTGCGCAGCTATTGGATATAACTTCTCCGAGTGGACCCTTGAGTATCTTCCCGTCACATGGACGGATAAATCCCGCTCTTGACATATATTGCCTCTACGGTTTCCTTCAAGTACCCGAACACACCTTTATAACCACCATTTTACCAGACGGCGTTTGATGCTATCTAAGCACTCTCGGGAGACAGTGATTGATATAGCCTCACGGTCTAAGGAATAGTCTACGAGGATCCTTTTCTAATCATCGTAACTTGAACTTCGTGACATGATCAGGTCACGATGTTTAGGTTGGGTATTGGTTCATAATCTCATTCTCATAATGAGATGACCTCATTTCCAACTGGCATAAATGCCACATGATCAGGAAACATGAGCATCTGTTGACCAATGAACCAGTGACTAGAGTTTCACTAGGAACCCCTGGTTTGTTTGTATATCACACATGTATTGATGTTTCCACTCAATACATTTATAGCATGATATAAAACTTAATCATAAACTATATGAAATATGATAATAGTCCTTACTACTATTTGTCTCTAGGGCATATTTCCAACAATCTCCCACTTGCACTAGAGTACAAATACACTAGCTGCATTTGTCTTAATCATTAGCACCATATACCCGGTACCCTGAACATGCTTGCTCTTGGAAGAGGTTGAGTCTTGGGTCTGTACTTTATAGTCCCAAATCCTTTGCAATTTACTAATGTCACCTTGATTTACATTAATACTTTATCATCACATGATAGCATTTGGATGTATGTATCGTCGCTATGGCAGCAGAACGAGGCCTAATTCCAGGAGCCTACAGTGACGTTAGATCAACCTCGAGGGCTTTCTCATGGGCATTGTGCCCTGGGACACATCATTCTACGTTAAAAGCGAACTAGCCCCGCCATAACATTATACAACACTTTAGATGGTACCCTTATCTTATTATTATAAATGTATTCATCGAAACACTAGTGCACTCTGTGCAACTTTCGATGTCTTTGTTCACCTCGCTTCCTACTTGACTTTAATTGGTATCTACAAGAGTTTCCAACATATTCCCTTATAACATAACTCTTTATGTTTTAAGATATGTCATCCTTTATGGATTTGGAAAACATGTCTACAGTTCTCTATTCAGACACTGCGGACAAACTTAGCTCAACGTTCTGTGATTCGAACTTAATCACTTTTAAACGTTCTTTATTGGATCACATATTATGCTAAGTTATCATCATGGTTTACTAAGATAGAACCTATGTCTTTAACATAGTGGATGACGATCATCCTTTTTTTGAACCATTGATGTTAAACTTAATGCTATTCCTAATTTGAGTCATTAAGGACCAGTTCCTTAATTAACTTCTATTCTGAAACAGTTTAAAGAATCCCTTAAGGAATACTACATAATATAATACAGTTTATTATCAACTTCTACATCTTATAAATCATTATTTATAAGTATTTGCGCTTTCATTCTTAACATACTTAAGAATCACTCCTATAAGCTCCCACTCAAAATATGTTCCTACATATTTGAATTTGAGACTTACATTGCTCCCACTCAAAAATATGTCAATCACATATTGTTTCAGGAAGACTTTCATAGCTCCCACTCAATTTTATGCAAATTGCATATCTCTTTACTATTTTGAATAACTTCAAAAACTTTGATCAAATATCAAATTTGGGGATTTGCCATGAGATACTAGTACTCTACTAGTTTTAAATCCTCTAGACATTTAGCACACTTGAGTCAAATTCATTTGAATTTGTCCAATACCTGGCAAATTGTGCTTTTGTCATTTACCCCTTTTTCCTACTATGGCTTTGCAGTCATTTGGGAAAATTCCAAGTAACTCCTTTTACTTGTGAGATTCAGCAACTAATTGCTTTCTAATCTCAAGGGAATTTTGCTATTAGGATTTCTCATAATTTAGTTTACCATTATTTCCTTTGTAGTTCGTAGGTATGTCATATTCCAAAAATCATGAAAAATGATTCACAAATGTCTCCATACGAGATATGAATCACATTTTGAATCCTACTTCATATAGTGAAAACGCTAGTGGGGAAAACACAATGATCAATATCATTGATTCTTTCGTTCTCTAAGGAGAATCGTTCAGGAACGTTGTCCGTTGCGCTTCTCAACACTCTGATGCAGGGTTTTGAATCCTCATCGTGTTTTACACTAATTTCCATTTGCTCCATAATTGAGAAACATCACCAAAAGTGAGCTTTCTCAAGAATGTACCAAAATCCAAGCAATACCAGTTTTGCTTCTCTTTTGGTTTCAGCTATGGATTTCATATTCAAAGTTTCCAATGAATACGATACAAGGACTTATTCGCTATTGTTTTGGTTATATCGAATAACCCCCAAAACTTTCACGAATTCAAATTGTTCACTACCTTCTAATTGAGTGCTAACTATTTCTAAGCTAATGGTCTCTACATCTACACTACAACGATTTATTTGGTGCCTTCTATTCAACTCCTTTGATATCTAATATCACATTGTGATGCTTTGTATTTTGACGTTTCAAAACACTCCGCATTTCACAATTACTTTTATGCCATTCTTATAAAGTTGAACTTCATTACTATTGATCAAATCATAGTAATTGGATTCTGGCCAAGGGATGATTTGGAGGGATGACCCCTCCCTCCTTTATATGGGAGAATGGGAGAGGGGGTAGTTGCCGCCAACCATGGTCGCCCCTACTTTCTTTGATTGGCTAGTTAATGATATCGTAATTAATTCATATCATTTTCCTTCCTTCTGTAAAAGATCATCTCATACCTTCACATCAATGTAAGATCATCTCATGCCTTAATTAGAAAATATGATTCAGACTTTCCCAAAATAACCCATTGCATAATAGGAAGGTTTGGTGCGGCCCATTGGGGGTATGCGCCATACCCATGGTGAGCTATGGTGCCCCCATGCGCCAAACCTAGTGGCCATGGTGCCCCATGCACCACCCCTCTTTGTGGCTTGCATGCTCGGCCTTTTTCATTCGAAACTATTTCATTTACCAGAACGACTTCTGGTTTTCTCCTGAAGCTTGTTTCGATGATCCGAACCATTCTGAAGTATTTCTTTCATAGGCATATTCTCAATGTACTCTACAGAACTAGATCTATTAAGCATGTGACCCACGTTGCATCAGAAATATCTGTAGATTTTTTTGCAGCCATTGATAAATCATTGATTTATGTACAACATGTCCAAAAACAGCGAATCGTAGGTCGAAGCCAAGACCTACTAGTTGTCTAAATGTGGGGACTAGTAATTCACTAAATAAGTACTCCTCCATGAGACCCACATATGGAAAAAAAGAGGCTCATGTGCCATCCCCCGAGGCGACACCGGGGCGAAACACTAGGTGCTAAAAAACCTAAGGCCGTTGGCCTCCCCTGCCACCGCTGCCGCCGGCGAGGGATGTGGTGGTGACAGCTCTAGTGCCAAAGGTGTTGGGGGTCGGCGGCGTGGCGACAGATCTCAGGTGGTGGTTGGGGACGATGTTGATGATCTTCTGCGTGCGGGATCTGGGGCAGCGACCCCGATCATGCGACAGCGATGGTGTTCCCTCGGGTGTGGCGTCCACGCGGGGTGGAGTTCTTCTGCTCACGGCCATGGGGCGGCTCCCCGACCATGGCGATTGGAGACTTCCCTCAGGCATCCATGTTTGAGGTGGAATCGGCGGCCGTAGGCCTAGGCTCCCGCCTAGACCTGCCATCGGTGTGGCCTTTGGTCACCCGGAGGTGCGTGGGAGACGGTGCGATGCTCGCAGTCGACCTCGCTGGCTTCCAGTGGGATGACGTGTGCATGTGGTTCGATCACAGGATGGCCCTTCTCTTCTGCCGGAGGAGGTCAGCCAGCGGGCAGCGGCGTGGGGGCTTGCCGATCTACCCAATAAAGGGGGCGATCCTTCAGGGCTTCTCGCGCCTAGAAGATGATCTGCTTGATCACGGCTCTCATTTTTTGGCCGGTGACGAGTTCCGGAAGGCTCCGTCGGCGATCTCCTTTGTGCACAAGTTGCCTGCAGATTGATGGATTGGGTGGAATTCGGTCGTGTGTTCTTGTTTCAAAGGAGCAACACGAAGTTGCTAACTGTTGCCAACATGGGACATGTCGGTCTTCGATTTCCATGGAGAACACAGTGGCGTAGAATGTTAGTCGGCTAAGATATGAGGCTAGTGATGGTGGGCTATATCTTGGTGGCGATGAGGACCTTGCTTGTTGATTCTTGACTTGTAGCAGCGACAATGAAAAGCGGGGGCGGCAATATAGGTAGAGTACATGGTCTTATCTTTCAGGGTGAAAATCCAAGGTCTGGTATTAACTGGTTGTACCTGGCAATGGTCTTGAAGGCAATGTTTTGAGAGAAGCGGACTTGCTCTAGGGTGAAAATTCAAGGTTTGGCCTTAATTGGTTGTGCCTGGCAATGTCCTGGCAGAAGGCATTGTTTTGTGAGCGCGGACTCTGGGTGCTGTCTTGGTGGTGTTTGCTGTTGCAGCTACAATGTCTTGATCACCGTAGTGAGATCTTTTAGTTTTGTTTTTATGTTCTTGTTGTTATTTTGCAATAGGGTTTTGTGCATCGTAATATCTTTAGGACATTGCGGTGTTACAGAGGCTGGGTATAATTGGTATCTTTCGTGATATTAATATATGCTCCTTTCAAAAAAAAAATACTCCACGAAAGCTTTGAAATCACGTTCTTACTCCTCTTCCTACTCCTTTGTAAGAGGTGAGCCAATGAACAATCCTTCGTACATTTCAGCGACCCCTGTCTCAACTTGTCTTGGTATTGTTATGGAACCGGTTAAGGGAGTACTTCACGCCCATCGGTATGTTTTTTAGCATTACCACTAAACAGAATTCGAAGTAGATAAAGTAAAGCTTTGTTTCTTAGTTTCCTGCTACAAATTCCATTACATCTAACGAACAGATTCATTACATCTAGAGTCTCAGAACATTCAAGTAACCTATACCACTATTATTATTTCTAGCTCTGCCTGCAAAAGTAACTTCAAGTTTTAAATTTTACAGCAGAAAGTTTCTTATCGGCACGAATACAGCTATCCATTTATTTATCTTCCCTCTGCACATTCCTCTTCATCAGAGGAGTACAGATTCTGGATAGCTATAGGATCATAACTCCCAAGTCTAGAACCTCTGCAACCTATATTCCTCGCATGCTTTTTCTGACTAGCTTGAAATATATTGCACCTACCTTGTTCTAGTTCTTGAACAACATCCCAGTTCTTTTTCTGACTGTGAAACTGTAGAACGTTTTTCCACGTCCTCCCAGTTCATTTGCAGCATCCCTATCGTCCTATAAGATTGTGTCCCTCCCTTCCAGTTCCGGCAAATCTTGCTCCGTCCTCTTGTTGATGTCTAATGGTTTGAGTGGCAAGTCCCAGCTATCTAGCCAAAGGATCTACTTCACCTTGTGCTGGAACGTAGAACAAAACTAATATGCACTACAAACATTCAAGAAATCTAATATGTTTGCCATGGATGGACTATCAATCAAATTGGTGACCATGGATCACTGAACTGATTAGTAGAAAAAAAACTATTATTACTCTCCGCATACCAGGTAACAACAGGACCAACAAATCATGCTTCATCTCTCACAACAGTCAAGACACAAACACGAAAGAACATTCCATCAGAAAAACCTGTCGATCTTTTTACAACCATAAATCAATCAATGATTTCTGTACGGCACCAGAGCGTCGAAAAACGGCGAATAGTCGCTCAGAGCCATGCCTTTGGCACGGCGGTTTCACTCTGCCCTGATGAAGGGGGAGGAGCTCACCTCGGTGGTACTGTAGAACGACTCCTCCTGGTAATAGCTCTCGTCCTTCTCCTCCTCCCACTTGAGGACTTCCCTGATGTACTTGAAGGCCTCGTCAACCGTCTGCCGGTCGCGCCCCCGTGCCTGCCACACGAACAGCTTCCGGTTTGTGTGGGCGTTGTACGCATCCTTGAACTTCATCGCCACATAGTAGAATGCCTGCTGAGCCAGCGACTGATTGTTGTTCTGCGTCCGGACCGGCGAGAAGTCGCTGAACCACTCGCAGGCCGACAGTGGGGCACGGCTTATCTTCTCCTCGAACAGGTCATACTTGTTGAGCACGAGAACGAATGGTGTGTCGCAGAAGCACGGTTGCCTGTTGTTCCAACAGAGGTGAAAAATAATGATTAAAGATTTTGCCGGACTAACTAAGAAAATTAACCACTTAAGAAGACCATGACGCCATCACCAATATTAGTAAGTCATAGAAATTGTCTCGCATACCGTATTGTAGCCTCGAATAACTCTTTGTTTTGCATCATCTTGTTCAGGAGATGCCGGCTATTGCCATTCACAGGGGGCCCCACTTGGTCATAGTCGCTGAGCGCTACGCAGAATATCACCATGCGGACATCCTCAAACATTTCCACCCACTTGCAACCATCATTCAAGCCCTTGGCACTTACTCTGATCAGCTGGTATCTGAAGAGTTAAACATATATAAGAATAAGTGCACGATCTAGATGATTTTTGCACAAGCCATGGAGGTTAAAAGATTATACTTGGTAAGAGGCTGGGAGTGCGCCTCTGGGTTGTCGATGTAAGGTTCAGACATGGGGCTACGATCATCAAGGGTGAACTCGATAAAAGCCAACCCATTCCCTTGTGTTACTCCTTCAGCAAAGATCACATCTTTCTCTGAAGGTTCATACTCATTGCTTGATACCTCGATAGCCTGCAAGAATGCGCCATGTATAGAAGAAATCAGGAACAACTTGAAAAAAAACTGTATATGGCACAAAGCTCCACCATAAAAAGAAGAAAAATCGGACACTCATATGTAACAGTCCAGATAAAGTACAAAAACAAGCAATCTGGAACGCAGATTAGCAATCCTTAGAAGATGGATTCAGCACAATAATAGGCACTATATGCTGAATAATTCAAAACTGTAACACTGTCAATATATAATAAGATTGGCGAATGTTCTGGAAATACAAAATTACTGTAACAGAAACTCATAATCTAGTGAATATAGTCAAACGCTTTGAGTGTTATCTTACAAAAGGTGAAGCTTTGAGTTCATACCCTGCTCAGGAAGTACTCTGCAACATCAGGGAGAAAATGTAACTCCTCCTTTCTCTTATATGTTGCTTGTATGGCAGGATCCTTCCACATCTCGTCGACAAATGGAGCATATTCACGTGTTGCAGCAGGGAAGAATGCATCTAGATCACCCATTGCTATGATATCCAAAAGCCAATCAGAGAATTTCTTCAGCCTTGCGTTTATTGAGTATATACACGAATCGGAACCATTAGCTTTATTTTCATCTGCATAAAAAAACAGTTACAGAATAGAACATAAATGCCGGAAGAAACAAACAGGAACAAATGGTTTGACTATGTTACCTTTTTGTGCCGCTTCATCCTCAGAAGTTGTGTGGTTCGATGTAGATAAAGCCTCTTCCTCGAAACGCTCACGACCCTCAAGCAAAATTCCAAGATACTTGAACATATTGCTTTGGATCATTAATTTGATACCATCAAGCTCTTCTTGGGTGAACCTTGTTCCATAGAGGTACTTAGCCTGATGCACAGAAGGAGAAGACATCTCAGCATAGAAAACCAAGACTCCACAAAACTCTGTAAAAAGGAGCTTATACCCATAAAAACATAATCCTGGTAATTGCACTACACAAATATCATATCCCATCTCAGGACTGTGCAAGTGATCAGATAAAACAAAGACATGGGTCATTTGCACTACAAGTAATCACTACTTCCTTTCAAAGGGCTAGAACATCATATAATTACAGGGCCCGACAGCAAGTAGCAGCTGTGTATATCTGAAGAATCGGTAGAACTCTAGGCATAAGTGGTGTTAAATTGGATCAGACCTGCTTAAATATAGTGCTTGTACCAGCACTAGCTGGTCCAAGAAGCAGCAGTTTTTGGATTCTTTTCTGATCCAAATAATCAGGGACAGTCCTTGGTACATAGGGAATTTCATCCTTTGTTCCATTAGAGTCCCCAGTAGGAGGCACCGGCAGTGAAAACAGCGCACATGCAAAACGTGTCAAAGCCTGGTCATAAAAAGAAAATAAAAAGATGGTTAGGAATAAGCACAGCTAGCTTAAGCGCTCAAGGTAACGGCAACAGACTGGAATTCCTTTTATTAACCAAGATACATACCGACTCCCATATTTTTCCTTTGATGTTGTTCTGTCCTTCTTCCTCATAACGGCCATCGTCATAAACCCAAAAATGGGTATCACGTGGACATTGAACATTTGCAACCTGCAAGCATGATGCAAATGATATGAGAAAAGAGCTCTTCTAAGGCACACATGTTGCCTTCGCAGGTAAAAGTCCTCTTCAAATCATGTTGATTCCAAGGGTGTGAGCTAAAAGCCTAAAACAGAGTATTAGTAGTTAGTGCCGGTTACCAGTCCTATCTACAGAAGGAAATTCCCATTAATGAATTATGATTATTTAATAGAGCTCTCTCAAGAACGACAAAAGCATTGCATTTATTTGAATATCCTAATTTGTCGTGAACTGGGAAGTCTTAAAATGGATATGGCAGTTATGGTATCACATAAAAATTCAACCAAACGAACTGGTTTTTCTTTTTTCTTGTCAAAGTTTTGTATATCTTGGTAATGATTACCTTGATCTTTTACTTTAAGGGTTGTCACCAAAAACACAACTGATTACTTAATTTCAATATCTGTATAAGTGGCAAACATATTTTAAGCCAGCCAATATATCAAGATTCAAAATTTACGCGCTTAATACGTACATTACTTTGGTACTTGACGTGACAAAATAAATCACATCTTAGGTATCAAATCACATTGATGCATAAAACAGAGTTACTATAACCTTCTGATCCGATTTAATTGTCGCAGGTTTGGTGCGACAATTTTATCAGATAAGAGGGAGTATTTATTTTTTGTTTCACTTATTTGAGTGATCTTGTAACTTCCTTAGTTTGTACGGTACTGCCTAATTGTTAGCCTTGAGAGTATAGAGTTTAGACACTAAATTATCCCTTCTGAGAGCAGGGGGTTCTTAAAACCTTATAGCTGGGCCAAAAGGGGGCTTAACGGTTAGCACACACCTAAATCGTAATGATGTCTACCAACGAACTATCTACAAGCAGCCCTAGAAGAATAAATAATACTTGGCATATAGCGAGAGTAAGATGCTAGCTGGAGTAATAGAAATGGAACGATTTTCACCTTCAGAATTTTCAGTTCGCTCTTTGTTATTTGCCTCCCATTAATATAAACCTGGGTGTTGCCGTTACTAGCATTGGCGTGAAGCTTCCCCGTAAAATTAAGGTTAGAGCTAACAATCCTGTCTGGTTTTTGTCCATCCTATGAGAAAGAAACAATTTTATTAGCACAAATTCAGTTCAACTTAAACACTGGATTAATTGTTAAGAAATGCACCTTTCCCCATAATCCTGACTCCTTGTCGTACCAATACTTCCCAGGCTTCAGTTTCTGAGGAGGCCGCGAGCAACTAAGCAAGTCCGTCAGCTCCTCGGACCTCAATGGGCAACCGTTCACAATAAGTTGCTCGGGCCGAAGCTGATTAGCTTGGCACTCCTTCTCAGCTTTCAAGATTTGCCTAACTTCCAACGGGCTGAGCAAACGCCCGAGTGTCCTCGAGCTCTTCCCCAGCTTTGACCTCTTGGACTCGTCGATTGGCTGTCCAATGCAGGTGACGCACTTGCGGCCTTCAGGCATTGACCCCATCATCCTCAGCACGCAGTAACTGCAGTACCGCGCGTCACAGACGATACAAGCCTCCTTGCTCTCCCACTTCCTCTTCCCACACCGGTTGCACGCCATCCGGCGCCTCCTTCTCCTCTTCTCCTTCTTGGTGACAGCCACGTACTGCTCCGACATCTCGTCGCTCTCGTCGTTGTACTTGCTGTCCGGCGTGAAGCCGAAGGTCACCACAGGGCCGCCCCTGCGCCCGTCGTGCGCCTCCCGGCCGCTCCGTGGCCCTGGCGAGCTCTGCGCTGAGCCGTGCGACTGCGAGCGGGAATCCTCTTCATCCTCGTCGTCAAACTCCCCGTTCTGCAGCACCGAGTTCACCGACTCCGAGCTGCCTCCGCGGCCAGCAGCCTCCGGCTCCGCGCACCGGGCGATCCGGGACACCGGGAGGGGGATCGGCTCGACGACCACGGGCGCCACGGGCAGCCCTCCTCCGCCGCACACGAGGCTATGGGGGCCGGACGCCGGCTCCGCCGTCGGGATCGCGGGGATCTCCACGGGGTCCGCCCTCGGGAGCTCGTAGGACACCGGCGGGCCGTCGTACTCGAGGGCGATGGAGTAGTCCAGGTTGGGCGGCGCCTCCGGGATGGGGGCGCCCGGGGGCAGGATCCGCCGCATCATCTCCTCCCAGCTGCCGCCGTCCGCCGCCTCCGCCCCCGCCATGGGGCCGGCGGATCTAGACGGCGCCCGAGCGACCAGCCACTGAAAAGCTCGTGCCTTTACTCGAAATCCAATGTGTGAGACTGCGGAGACGCTCGCGGGAGGGCGCCGTCGGCGAGGGCGCGGTGGCGGAGGGATGGATCGGAGCTTGGGTAGGTGGTGCTGGGAGCACGGGGGGGAGAGGAGGAAAGGTGGAGGAGTTGCTGCTGCGGAGTGGAACAATTTTGGAACGTGACGCCACTTTCCGCTTACATTTGGTGAATAAACCCGAAAATGGAAGATAGAAAATGGAAAATGGAAATTTGAGAAATTTGGTTGAGGAGCTTCCCTTTTAGGTATGTACTGAAATCTTTTGAGGTGTTTCTTTGAAAAAAAAGTACGTGTTGTTGTTCATCTATTTCCAAAAATTGTTATGCATCCATTTTAAGGTAATTATTGAATTTCTCCTTATTGATTTTACAAATATTTGTTAGTTTGCTGTTTATTTATTGAGCAGTAATCGGGTGATGTTATTCGCTGATTTATTTTTGTCTCAATAGTCTGATATCATGTAAGTGTGTAGACTCGGACGTCTCTTCATCGCAACATAAAAACTCCGATGCAACTTTTTCTTGTGCGACATACCAACATAGCGGTAACATTCTCCCGCACAATCCTAAAATCATTACAACATTCGAACAAATCAAAGCGACAAACAATCGAGATACGTGATAAATCTCCATCTCAAATTTGTATAATCTGGTAGTTGGCATTAATTCAGAATCAATTCAGACTTAATTTTCTAATTTACTAGCATGTGTGTCTGTTTATTTATCTCGGAAACAAGTTAGGTTTATGTTTCATGTATATTCTAAAAATATTCATATATGATTTTCAAAAGATATTATAAGTGTTGTTTGTTTAGAATCCATGTTTGGGACATGCTTAGCTTGTGGCTCGATTTTGCCATAGCTTTAGCAAAAGGAAAAGTAGAAGAATAGACCGACTTTCTCATATATCTTGCAAGTTTCTCCACGAGTTTATCTGTCATGACTAGGTAGGAGAGTGGACCGTGTTGTATAATACTCCCTATGTTTTAAAATATGGAATGTTTTAGTTTTATAAAAAGAGTGTATTTAGACCGCTTTCAGTGCGTAGATTCTGAGAACGGAGGGAGTACTTGTTGCCTTGTCTTTGGCACACAAACCACACGTGTGTCACTTTACTTTACTAACTCTTTTCTAAAAGGGTAATCTTTACTAGTAGCAACCTTTTTATCTTTTGAAAGGACCACCTTTACTAAGTTAATGATTGCTGTTAACCTGGTATATCTCTCTCCAGGTTTCATCGTGGCCTGCTACATTTGCTTAAAGGGTGTATCGCCATTGTAGGCAGTAGTTACCATCCAGTACTAATCGGTGGAAAAGTTACCGTGATGGCCGATGGGAATCCTGTAGGACTACTGCTACATCGTACTGCTGCAGGTGGGCCCCACCACGAGCTTACAGAGGTAATTATGGCGTTTGGATTGCTGTCGCGGCTGTTTCCAACGACCATTTTATTACTGCAGGTAGTGTGCCGTGGTAATTAAATAAAGTAACATCCAGATCCAGTTACATGCAGGTCTTTGTTTTTGTATGGCTTTGCTTGATGATGTGAGGTTGCGAGTCAGAGAGTCAACTATATACTATACCTTTTCTTTTGCTTCGAGAGTACACGTAAAATGCGCACGTCGCATTCACACCACCACACGTACGCATCACCCTACTATTTGACTAACCTCGCATCACATTTTTTTTAAGTAAGTGTAGAAGGATAGAGGGAGAGATTGGCGGAATATGTTGGAACTATTATTGAGTCTCATGGGCGAGTATATATAGGCGTACAGGGGATCATCTTAGAGTACAAGACAAGTTAGGCTAGAGTCCTAACTATCCTACACTACCTCAATTACCGCGTACACGTATACTCTAACATCCCCCACAGTCGTAGCGGGAGCGTCGTGAACAACTGGAACGTCGCGGAAGGTCAGACTAGAGAGAAACCGAAGTAGCATCCAGTGGGCTGACATCCCCCCGCAGTCCGAGCGGGAGTGTCGTGGACGGTGTCGCGGCGCGAAGCTTGGACTGTAGAGGATGCTGGTGAAGCTCAAGTGAGGTGGAAGCCCTTGTGCCGATGTCGAGGGAGCCGAGAGCGTTGGGCGGTGCCGTGGTCGAGGTAGCTGTGCGAGGGGTCGCCGTGGTCGATGTCGTGGTCGGGGATGCCGGTGTCGAGATAGCCGCACTTTGAGACTTGATTGGGCATTACAACATTATACATAGACCGCCATCCAACTGCATCTATGACTAATAATCCACATTCAGGTTATCATCCGAACCCCCTCCAGTATTAAGTTGCAAGCAACAAATTATTGCTTTACGAACTGCGTGTAAAGTAAACAATACAATTGTTCTATGAACAAAGGATTGTTGTTTTCTCCCTAGTAGCAACAGCACATCTAATACCTTAGAGATTTCTGTCACTTCCCAGATTACCAGAGGCATGAACCCACTATCGAGGATAAATACTAACTCTTGGAGTTGCTAGCATCTACTTGGCCAAGATAGCTACTAACAACGGAAAGCATGCAAGATCACAAATAACAAAGACATGATAGAATCAATAATCAATCTGAAATAGCATCTCAATATACATTGGATCCCCGCAAACACAACATGCAGAATTACAAATAGATGATCTTGATCATGAATGGAGCTCACAAGATCTAAACATGAAAGCACAAAGGAGGAGAACCAGCCATCTAGCTACTACATGGATCTGTAGTCCAAGGATGAACTACTCACGCATCACACTGGAGGCTTGAATGGTGATGAAGAAGGCCTCCAGGGTAAATTCCCCTCTCCGGCAGGGTGCCGGGAAGAGCTTTCAGATCCCTCCCGATCTAGGGATGGAGATGACGGCGGCTACAGACCCTTTCGTGGATTTTTGATCGGGTACTCAGGGTTTTCGTCCCGAGGGCATCTTATAGGCGGAAGGGGAGGCCGAGGGGGTGCCAGGGGTCACCACACCACCCCCTGGCGCGGGCCCAGCTTGGTCGCGCGGCCAGGTGGTGTGGCCGGCCTCTGGCCCTTCTCCGTCTTGTATTCTGGCACTTGATGACTTCCGGAAAAATAGGCACTTTGGCTTTTGTCCCGTCCAATTCCGAGAATATTTATCTTCTGACTTTCCTGGAACCAAAAACAGCAGAAAACAGGCAGCTGGCACTGTGGCTCTTGTTAATAGCTTAGTCCAAGAAATCATATGAAAAGTCCTCCAAAGTGTGGAAAAAACACAAGAAAGTGGATAAAACCAAGCATGAAACATCAAAAATTATAGATACATTTGCAATGTATCAACATCCCCAAGCTTAACTCCTGCTCGTCCTCGAGTAGGTAAGTGATAAAAAGAAAGAATAATTTTTGAGGTGACATGCACCATCAAAGACTTGATCAAAGTATTTGCAAAACATTCAAAGCTAGGATCATAGTACTTCAATCATAACATGAAAGACAAAGTTTTAGCAATAAGACAAAGAAACTATGTTGCAACATGAAAAGGCACAAACAAAAGATTCATGAATAACAATGCTTTGCAAGACGTTTGTTTGTTTCACATAAATAAAACATAGCATAATAGTATTTAGCGTGTCCCTCATAGAGTAGCAAATATAAATGCATAGGACACCTTCAAAGTTCATACGAGTGACTAGATACAAATAGTTTAAAACAAGCAATATCAAGGTATGCATCAATCAACTAGTCTTGGGACAATGCACATAGAACTAAGAATGGCCACTATGCTCTCAAAGTAGGTGCATAAAGGTAGAAGGTGGAGACTCAATATAATGGTGGAAGAAAGGCCTTTGTAAAAGGAAGTAGGGATTCAAGTCTCATAAGGAGCTTCCAAAAATTATGGTACTTATAGCTTTTAGCTCTCATTGCCCCTATCATAAGCATCTTGAAGTGATTAAGGTTAAAGTGAACAAACTATGGTGTATATGCTTGATGAAGTATAAGTCAGAAATCTCATGTCCCTTGTATACGAGGGCCGCTCCTCATGCTACTCAAGTTTAGTCACCGGTAAGTTCTTGTCATTGTAAGTACATGTGTATCATAGAGAACCGCCAACGGGGTACCCCTTGCCCGATGATACGGAAGAATCCCCATATCAAAATGACAAGGCAAGCAGACAACGAGCATCTCAGCATTCTTCTTATTTACCATGGGAATATGGTGCTTTTTTCTCTCTTTCCTCTTTTCACAATCTCTTTTTTTCTCTTTTTTCTCAATATAGGACTCTTTTTTTATAAGAAGAATGCTTCATAGACAGCTCATTATGGTTACGCTGCAGGTTTCCACCATGTCAGCATGGATTAGACTAGCGACCCAGGTGTTTCTCTAACACATATACATAACTCCATGGACTTACCAGCTCCCCTTTCATTTCACACCGACGACATCCATATACAAAAGAGCATGATATCAACTAGGTACAAGTATCAAGTGTAATGTTGAAAGCGTTCCCCATGAAAGCATGGTTCTGCTAATTCCCGACAAATAAGTGCAAGCATATACAACATAGAAGACATAATGGTTCAAGTTTATTAAGGGCAAGAAAAGTAAAGTGTGCCATCAAGTTCGTGAGAGCTTTAATCACTAGTTTTCTCATAACAAGTTTAATTTGGAAGGTAAACAAAAGCATGAATATACTTGGAATAGCATAAGCTAGTAAGTAGGTATGGTGGACTCTTTGGAATAACTTGGTTTAGGGAGTTGGATGCATGAGTGGAACTCATACTTGGTTGTGGAGGCTAGCAAAAGACTAGGAGCGACAAACTAAGAGAGCAATAATGGCCATAATCATGCAGAGCGACAAAACATCATTGATCAAAGCATAAAGTGATACTACAAGTTGAAAACTAAAGGATCATAAATGCTATGGTGACTTGAGATAGTCATAACATGGTGTGAGCATGCGCCAAGTCAACCCAAATAAAGCATCAAAGGAGAATACCACTTTACTATGCTTTAATATGCTAAAACAATGCATGATTCATCCAAGGCACATTAAGCAATCTCAATTGTCCATAACAAGTCATGCTACAACAAAGAATACTAAGCATAAAGCCAAAACAATATCAAGCATGGCATGGCAGAGCATAGGCTACAGTCAAAAACGAGCTCTTTTTACCACATAAGTAAGATCTTTCCTACTCTTTTCCAAACCAAACCAAACTATTTGCAAACCAATATATGAAAGAGGGGGTCCAACCAATTTATTCAGAAAAATAAGCAAACCAAATCAAACGAAAAACCAAAACAAAAACAAAAAATAAGTCGCTCCAAGAAAAACACAACTGTGCATGAAACAATAAAAATGAAGTGTTTGGAAGAAACCTGGGATTTTTATTGATGAAGAAGGGGATGCCTTGGGCATCCCCAAGCTTTGACGCTTGTACTTCTTCGATATTTCTTGGGGTGACACGCGTGGCATCCCCAAGCTTGAGCTTTAGTCCATCATTCATCTCATTACTCATTCCTTCCATACACCTAAAATTTTTCCTTCATACAAAACTTCACACAATCTTTATTAGCAACATTAGTGTACTCAAGATGAATAGGTCTTAAGGTTCAGTTCTAACACCAAATAAACTTCCATTAGAACACTAGCTACTGTAGCACTTCCCTAAAAAATCTCAATTCCCCAAAAGAACTCAAGAAGGAACCAACAAGAAGCAAATGCAGAAAATGGCAGAAATCTGTCAAAACAGACCAGCAGGTAAACACGAATTTTTTCGAAGACCTTCTGTTGCTCAAATCAAAAAGTGTTGAACTAACGGAAGTTAGATAACAACCTGGGGCAGAAGCACAAAAATTCACGCCTCAAAAGGACGTCCAGATATTTTACACAAATTTTTACGGTGAAGCACAGAAATCTGTTTTTGGACAGCAACTTTTCTAATCATTACTTCTCTCTCAGTAGAGGTTACTCTTGGCACAAAAAGCAAATAAAAAGGATAAGGAGCGGTTATTACTGAAGTAATTACTGAAGTAATAACTTCCAAGACTCATCTAAAACTTTTGGGTTATCTCCCAATAAGTACTTTTCTTTAACGCCTTTAAGTTAGGCATGATAGTTTGAGAAGATGCTCACATAAGAAATATGAATTGAAGTAAAAGAGAGCATCAAGAAGCAAATTCAAAGCATATTTAAGTATAACCCACTTCCTATGCATAGGAATCTTGTAAATAAACAAGTCATGAAAGCACAAAGTAACAAGCATAGTAAAGAAAAACAAGTGCAACTTCAAGACTTTCAACATAAAGAGGGGAAACCTAACATTATTGAGATGCATAAAACCATGTTTCCCTCTCTCATAATAAATTTCAGTGGCATCATGAATAAAATTAACAATATAAGTATCACATAAAACATTCTTATCATGAGCCACATGCATATAATCATTATTACTCTCCACATAAGCATAGTTATTCTTATTAATTGTAGTGGGAGCAAATTCAACAAAATAGCTATCATTATTATTCTCATCACCATAATCATCAAATATAGGAGGCATATTGTAATCATAATTAGTTTCCTCCTCAATAGTAGGTGGACTAAAAATATCATATTCATCATTGTAATCATCATATATTGGAGGCATAGTATTATCAAAGTAAATTTTCTCCTCCGTGCTTGGGGGACTAAAAATATCATGCTCATCAAAACTAGCTTCCCCAAGCTTAGACTTTTCCATAGCATTAGCAATAATGGTGTCCAAAGAATTCATACTAACAACATTGCTATTAGCATGCAAATAAAGTTCCATAGGTTTTTTAATTTTCTCTTCAAACACTTCATGTCCTAACTCAAGATAAATACTATAAAGCTCTCTAATTTTGTAGTTGTTTTCCATTAAGCCTAACTAGTAAAAACAAGAAACAAAAAGACAAAATTGCAGAATCTAAAGGAAATAACTTCGAGCAATCACACCGGAGGATGTGAGTACCTTTTACCTTACCTCCCTGGCAATGTTGCCAGAAAATAGCTTGATGTCTACGCTTCTATTCTTGTAGACAGTTGTTGGGCCTCCAAGTGTAGAGGTTTGTAGAACAGCAGCAAGTTTTCCCTTAAGTGGATCACCCAAGGTTTATCGAACTCAGGGAGGAAGTGGTCAAAGATATTCCCTCTCAAGCCACCCTTCAATCAAGATACAAGAAGTCTCTTGTGTCCCCAACAGAGTCAATACACTTGTCAGGTGTATAGGTGCACTAGTTCGGCGAAGAGATAGTAAAATACAAGTGGTATGGATATAAGACAATGGTGCTAGAAAATAACTTGATGGTGTAGAAGAGACTAAAGGCATACTGAAATAAAGATGGAAACAAGCAAACATGTAACAGATCTAATTTGCAAACGGTGTATCAATGCTTAGAAACAAGGCCTAGGGATCATACTTTCACTAGTGAACACTCTCTCATAAATATATCCTTCTTTATGATACTACTCTTAACTACTCTCCGGTTGAACACTCTAATCGATGGTAGGGCTATAACAGCACTCCTCAAAGTCCATCTTTCCCATCTAGAAAACCCCACACTGTCACCTTGAGTACTAGATGAGTCCAACAAACACCAAAATTTCATTAAGACATCCAACTCCAAATATAACTCATAACAAGTATTTGTAATCTCTAGCCTAAGTGCCACCATGGTGAGGACGCTGTCACTTTCACACACATGGGGAGAGCAGAGATTCATTAAAGCACTTGAGTAGCAAGGTAGATCTATAGATTACAAGCTCATGATCTCAATAAGATCATGCATAGAGAGAGAGAGAGATGAACACATAGCTACCGGTAGAACTCTTAGCCTCGAGAGAGAACTACTCCCTCATCATCATGGGAATCAGCATGGCGATGGAGATGGTGGTGGAGATCGATGGAGATGGCTCCGGGGGCACTTCCCCGTCCCGGCAGGGTGCCGGAACATAGACTTTATGTCCCCTGAATCTCCCCTTCGGTGGCGGCGGTGCTGCGGAACTTTTCGTGACTGGAGGCTTCTCGACTTAGGGTTTATGCATTGGGAGGCTTCTTATAGGCGAAGTGGCAAGGTCGGTGGAGTGCTAGGGGGCCCACACCACCTGGTGGCGCGGCCAGGGCTAGCCTGCGCCACCATATGGTGTGGCCAGGACCTGACCCTCCTCCGTCTCTGCTTCGGGCTCCGTGAGTCTTCCGGTAAAATAGGAACTTTGGCTTTTGTCCCGTCCAATTCCGAGAATATTGATTTTTCTGACTTTCCTGGAACCAAAAACATCAGAAAACAGGCAACTGGCACTGTGGCTCTTGTTAATAGGTTAGTCCAAGAAATCATATGAAAAGTACTCCAAAGTGTGGACAAAACACAAGAAAGTGGATAAAACCAAGCATGGAACATCAAAAATTATAGATACATTTGCAATGTATCAGCATACCGCAGTAATGCTTGATGAAGCGGCCCCCAACCGACTTTACGCGTTCATTCGCGAGACTGGTCCACGCTTGACATACGGCTTGTACCGTATAAAGTGGCTTAGGGGGGTGTATGTCTCTCTCGCATTAGTTGGTATGCCATTTGCAACGGAGGGCCCCGAAAGGGGTGTAGTAGAGACAACTACTTGATCAGCATTGTGCTGAAAGTTTGTAGGTAAGAACGATTCTTGTGCGAAAGCCCATTCAGCCACGTAAAACATGCAAAGATAAAGTAGAGGCGTCTAACTTTGTTTTGCAGGGGGGCGTTGCTTTGTGATATGGTTGTGGCAAAGGTAAAGTAATTACCTTTTGTTGCATAGTAGTAGATAGTCAAGGTAATGACGAACTACCACGCCGGAATGACACCGGTACCCTGGTGTCTACGGCGCCGGAACTCGGTGACGGCGGATGGATATCATGACGTGAAGGACCATATCACATAGCATTTACATTCAATGTTATTGTTTGTATGTCTTATTGTGTGCTAGTATTAGATACTCGACGGTAGCCTAATAAGATGATCCCTGTTAAAATTACCAACGATTGTGTTCCCCCTTAGTGTGCACCACCAAGAAAGTTGAGGCGATCCAGGGTGACAGGCCTGGGTGTCATACATATCTACGTTCACATACAGTGGGTGTAAGCCATGTTGCACAGCGAAAACACTAAGGTTGAGTTGGCGAGCCTAGCACGCTAGAGAAGCGTGGCCTCGAAACGCGGATGGTCGAAAGATCGAGCACGAGTCGCATGAATGATGTGACCGACGTTTATCGTCCACCCTTGAACCCACATTGATGGCCGTGACGATCGGGGGAGATGTGGCTGATAGGGGTCGTGTTATCACTAGGAACCCTCACTGGGGATAGGTGTTTCTGAGTGGAGTTATTATTAACTCATTTAATTATAAACTTAGTCTAAATTCCTTTTGCAATTATAAATGTAGAAAATGGTTCTTCCCGAGATTACCTTTTCTATAGACGATTAGTTAAAAGGAGAAGAGCTCAAGTTAGATGGATCCAACTTTTCTGCATGGGTCATACGCCTGTTTGATCTCCTTGGGGAGAATAATGTAGCTAACTACATGACCTGCGAGATGTATCTGGAGCCACCCTATTCTCATGAGACCCAGGAGCAGCGGGATCTGCGTTATCGTCGTCGTGTGATGGCCATATTCATATCAGTGACCATGCGCCTCGGAATGGAGGATGGGTTATGGCTAATGGTGGGGAGTCTCAAACCCCGGATGGTCATGAAACATCTGAGAGCACATTTCGTGGAACAAGTGCGCATGTGGGAGTATGAGCTGATGGGGGACTTCCTCTCCATAAAGATGGAGGAGGGCTCCTCACTGGATGAGCACTTATTGCGCCTCTACGATGCGTACATGAGTCTGGCATACTACCTGGACAACTGGTTCTCAAGCTCATTTGCAATGGGAGTTGTGCTACGGTCGCTTCCTCCAAGCTTCCAAGCACAAGTCAGGATCTGCGTTATGAGAGGCGACACGGAAACACTGGATTTCCTTGAGTTCATATCACATTTCAGAAATGTGATAGATGAACCCAACGTCGCCGGAGCCGTCAACGACAAAGGTATATATATTTGATATACAATTTTATAAATGTTATAATCTTGCAAACACATTGCAGTGTTAAGTATATCTGATAGTTGTTCTGTTTTACTAAAAACAGGTCCTTCTGCATGAGAGGTGCTTGCTGGAGAGGAGGTGACGTTGCGTGTTGATGGCGAGCATGATGATGACAGCCGACGACACTCTCCCTCGACATTTATCCTTTAGTTTATGTTTTAGGATGATTAATGTAATCAAGAGATTGTGAACTTCTTTAGTGTGTCTCACACTTCGTGAGACGGTTATTCATATCAGTTTGTAACAAATAGTTGTTCTACTTTTATGAATGATTTCTATTCGTGTTCATATCTTGTTTGGTTACTTGTGAATTATCCTTATTGTTTGAAACTAATTGATAATGTATGAACATTTGTAAAACATTAAAATGCCTTGTTTAAAATACCCAACTTAATGATATTTCATTAATGAATGAAACCATTGTTTAAATTCAAAGTTATGTGATAATATGTGAAAGTCATTCGATTTCTTCTCACATATAAATCATGCCTAAGTTCGGAAAAATAGCTTGAACACCGTGTATTACTTGAATACAAAGTGTTTAATGAATTGTTGAAAGTAAATACACATCCGATGTATTGTGTTTTAACGAAAATGGTAATTATCATTATATGATTGTTTAAATGTGTAAAGTAAGTTTACCAAAGGAAACATGAATATGAAACTATTTGATTTGATCAAAGTGTTTTAAAGGGTATAAATATAAAAGAGAATCCAACTACTATGATTTGATCAATAGTAAGAAAGTTCAACTTTATAAGAAAGGCATGAAAGAAATTGTGGAATGCAAAGTGTTTTGAAACATCAAAATACAAAGCATCACAATATGATATTAGATATCAAAGGGGGTTGAATAGAAGGCACCAAATAAATCGTTGTAGTATATATGTAGAGACCATTAGTTTAGAAATAGTTAGCACTCAATTAGAATTGGTAAACCGTTTGAATTTGTGAAAGTTTTGGGGTTATTCAATATAACCAAAACAATAGCGAATAAGTCCTTGTAGCGTATTCATTGGAAACTTTGAATACGAAACCCATGGCTCAAACCAAAAGGAAAGCAAGATTCGCATTGCTTGGATTTTGGTGCATTCTTGAGAAAGCTCACCTCTAATGATGTTTATCAATTATGAGCAAATGGAAATTAGTGTAAAACATGATGAGGATTCAAAACCCTGCATCAGAGTGTTGAGAAGCGCAACAGACAGCGTTCCTGAACTATTCTCTTCACGGAAGGAAAGAATCAATGATTTTGATCATTGTGTTTTCCCTCCACTATTGTTTTTCACTATATGCAGTAGGATTCAAAAATGTAAATCCATATCTTGTATGGAGACATTTGTGGATCATTTGCCATGATTCTTGGAATATGACATACCTACGAACTACAAAGGAAATAATGGTAAACTAGAATTATGAGAAATCCTCGAAGCAAAATTCCCTTGAGATTAGAAAGCAACTCGTTGCTGAATCTCACAAGTAAAGGAGTTACTTGGAAATTTCCCAAATGACTGCAAAGCCATAGTAGGAAAAAGGGGGTGAATGACAAAAGCACAATTTGTCAAGTATTGGATAAATTCAAATGAATTTGATTCATGTGTGCTAAATGTCTAGTGGATTTAAAACTAGTAAAGTACTAGTATCTCAAAGTAAATCTCCAAGTTTGATATTTGATCAAAGGATTTGGAAGTTATTCAAAACAATGAGAGGATATGCAATTTGCATAAAATTGAGTAGGAGCTATGAAAGTCTTCCTAAAACAATATGTGATTGACATATTTTTAAGTGGGAGCAATATAAGTCTCAAATTCAATTATGTAGGAACATATTTTGAGTGGGAGATTATAGGAGTAATTCTTAAGTAAGTTAAGGATGAAAACGCAAATACTTATAAATAGTGATTTATAAGATGTAGAAGTTGATAATAAACTGTATTATGATATTATGTAGTATTCCTTAAGGGATTCTGAAAAAGGGTTTCAGGATAGAAGTTAATTAAGGAACTAGTCCTTAATAACTCGAATTAGGAATAGCATTAAGTTTAACATCAATGGTTGAAAGAAAGAAAAGGATGATCGTCATCCACTATGTTAAGACATAAGTTCTGTCTTAGTAAACCATGGTGACAACTTAGCATAATATGTGATCCAATAAGGAACGTTTGAAAGTGATTAAGTTCGAATCACAGGACATATTTTGTCCGCAGTGTCTAGTAGAGAACTATGGACATATTTTCCAATTCCATAAAGGATAACATATCTTAAAACATAAAGGGTTATGTTATAAGGGAATATGTTGGAAACTCCTATAGATACCAATTAAAGTCAAGTAGGAAGCGAGGTGAACAAAACATCGAAAGTTGCACCGAGTGCACTAGTGTTTTGATGAATACATTTATAATAATAGATAAGGGTACCATCTAAAGTGTTGTATAATGTTATGACGGGGCTAATTCGCTTTTAACATAGAATGATGTGTCCCAGGGCACAGTGCCCATGAGAAAGCCCTCGAGGTTGATCTAACGTCACTGTAGGCTCCTAGAATCAGGCCTCGTTCTGCTGCCATAGCAACGATGTATACACACAGATGCTGTCATGTGATGATAGAGTATTAATGTCAATCAAAGTGACATTAGTAAGTTGCAAAGGATCTGGGACTGTAAAGTACAGACCCAAGACTCAACCTCCTCCATGAGCAAGCATGTTCAGGGTACCGGATATATGGTGCCAATAATTAAGAACAAATGCAGCTAGTGTATTTGTACTCTAGTGCAAGTGGGAGACTGTTGGAAATATGCCCTAGAGACAAATAGTAGTAAGGACTATTATCATATTTCATATAGTTTATGATTAAGTTTTATATCATGCTATAACTGTATTGAGTGGAAACATCAATACATGTGTGATATACAAACAAACCAGGGGTTCCTAGTGAAACTCTAGTCACTAGTTCATTGGTCAACGGATGATCATGTTTCCTGATCATGTGGCATTTATGCCAGTTGGAAATGAGGTCATCTCATTCTGAGAATGAGATGATGAACCAATACCCAACCTAAACATCGTGATTCGATCATGTCACGAAGTTCAAGTTACGATGATTAGAAATGGATCCTTGTAGACTATTCCTTAGACCGTGAGGCTATATCAATCACTGTCTCCCGAGAGTGCTTAGATAGCATCAAACGCCATCTGGTAAAACAGTGGTTATAAAGGTGTGTTCAGGTATTCGGAGGAAACCGTAGAGGCAATATATGTCAAGAGCGGGATTTGTCCGTCCATGTGACGGGAAGATACTCAAGGGCCCACTTGGAGAGGTTATATCCAATAGCTGCGCAGCGTGTGATTGGATCACGGGGATATCACTTGTCGGAACGAGTCAAGTAGCATTGTTCAGTAACGAGATTGAACACAACATGGTGATGTCATTGATCAGATCTCGGGCAATGCAAGTATCGAGAGACAAAGGGAATAAGACACGACTGTCCCGGTTCAAACGATGAAAGATCTTCGTGGAACGTACATGGGTCACATGGCCATCCAGGTCCCTCTGTTGATCATTGGTGCGGGAGTGTCCCGACCATGTCTGGAGTGTTCCCGAACAGTGGGGTATCACGCTTAAGGGCTTGATGATGCTTAGAGAGCATTTATAGGATTGGTAGAATCACCGAAGAAAAGAAGGGTGAAAACCGGAAGGGTTTCGGTAAGTCCGGAGGATGTCCGGAGTGGAGGTGGAAGGTGTTCCATAGCCACGGATATTAAATGACATGTGAATGAATGTTAAATATTGATTTAATCATTTATTCATAATTATTTAATAAAGAGAAAATCAATTAAAAGGTCAAAAAGGCTTAATGGGCCAATTCCGGAGGGAGAGGGCCCATTAGGGAAAAGAAGAAAGGGGAGAAGGGGCAAGGGGGAGGCCGGCTGGGCCTAGCCCCCTCGCGTGGGGCCCACTAGGTGGCCGGCGGCCACCTCCTCCCCCCTCCTCTCCCTTAGTCCCACCCCGGGACTTGAGGGGAGGTAGTACCTCCCCCCCCCTATATAAAGTGGGGTATTTGGCCTAGAAAATACACCCAATAATCAATAAAGGTTTCCCCACTTTTGGGAGGACCTCTAATTGATATTTTCTCTCTCCCCCTCTCTCTCTCTCGTGACCGTGGTCCCAAGTCTGGACTGCGCGAGCCAGAGACATCTTCACCGCGGAGCGCCGTCGCGCTGCGGGATTCTGATCTGGGAGCTCTACTTCCGCAACTGCTGCTAGATCGGGGAAGCGGGAGTCATCGTCAGGCATCGGACGTGTGTAACACCCCGCGAGGTGTCGCACTTGAGGCACTCAAGTCGTTGGATCTAGAAGGAGCGCAAGGACTTCATCACGACCTTGAGGTCGGCTTCGACTCGTCTACATCAACCACGCTCTCCTGAGCGTTGCCAACACTTTTCGGTCTTTGAGGGTAAGTTCGCGAAAAGCCCCTCCCATTACTGTATTACTAATAGATAGGTCCTGGCAGCTTCAAGGGTTCAGGGGTGTAGAGTAAAATTTATTGTTTTTATGCGCAGAACCCCTACATCTCACATATATACTCATGGTATTTTCTCCCTTCGTGATACCCAATATTTCACCTTTTGTTGGATTCTAGTCTTTATTATCTTTCCAACAAAATTGATTTCATCCCAATTAGAGTTTCCAAGCTCAACTTCTTGCGTTTTGGGTTCTAGAGGTTTTACCGGTTCGTCGCTTCTGAGAGGTCATACCTTGCTCCATTTTATTTTTATCCTCTCTTGTTTTACTATGATTTTTCTTTGCATAATCTTGTAGAGATTTTTGTTCTCTTCAAAACGAGCCCAAGATCATCGAAATCGGAGTCCGGAGTCAAAAGTTATTGAAGTTTTCGTGTAATGTTGTCCAACATTTTTGCTTGAGCAGTAGTACCGGCCCAAGTTCGAGACAAAGTTCCGGTAAATCTCGTTTTTCTTCTGTATCTTGTGTTTCTATTTAGAGGTAGTACCGGTGGGGCACGAATCTGGCCCAGATGGGCAGATTTCTCTTGCCCTATTTAAGGGCCCCCTCTTCCCAAAAGTTTCCCAACTTTGGAGGTCATTTTTGCTAGCTCTTCCACTCTCCCTCCTCCATTGTTGACCTTCAAAAGCTTCCCCTCTTCCCTTCTCCCTCCCATTATTCTTGCATCTCTTTAAGGGATTCGAAAAAGGAGATCTAGATCTACAATCCCCACCAAACCAAATCCCTTCTTTGTGTAGGAATCCTTGGGATCTAGATCTTGGAGAGTTTTTGTGTTCTCCTCTTGTGTTCTTCCTCTCTTATTCCCCCAATAGCTTTTGTAGCTTTGGTGGAATTTTAGAGTGAAGAACTTGCCTCTTGCATTTGGTGCATAGGTTTGAGTTCTCCTCAGAGATTCGGCGAGTTCAAGCTCTTGGGCTTGTTTCTCTTGGGTTCTTGGAACCCTAGACGGTTGTGTGGAGTTGTGGTGTGTTCTTGGGGCTCCAATTGAGTTGTGGAGGTTCCCCAAGCTTGTTGGCCTTTTGTGGCATTGTGGAGCCTTTATGGCATTTCTTGGGAGCCCTCCAATTGAGTAATGGAGATTGCCCAAATCCTTGTACGGGTTCGGTGACCGCCCTCAAGTGTCCCATAGTGGAACGTGAGTAGGCCTTTGTGGTGAGCTCACGGGATAATAGGGTGAGCCTTTTGTGGCGTCGGTAGGTTGCGTGCCTTTGCATCTTGGGGTGAGGTCTTGTGTGGCGTTGGGTGAGCATTGAGCCACCACACCTCGAGGTAAGCCACTTGTGGCATTCGAAGTACATTGCACCCCCGCACTTCTCCAACGGAGACGTAGCTTCTTTGGAAGTGAACTTCGGGAAACAAATCTTCGTCTCCGCATTCATCGGTTATCTCTCAGTCGAGCCCTTTACTTATGCAATTTACATCGTGATAGCCATCGTGCTTGAAGTATTATATCTTGCTATCATCTTATTGCTTGCCTTGCTTAGCATAGGTTGTTGGTGGACTTAGTGAACCTAGTGGATATAGGTTTTGGCTTGATAAATTAAACGTTAAGTTTTATTCCGCATTTATTAGAGCCTAAACCGTAATAATTTTAAAACGCCTATTCACCCCCCCTCTAGGCGACATCCATTTCCTTTTCAGCAGGTTTTATCTCAAAGAAAGTATCTTCAGGCACAGGTGGAGCAATAGGTGTGCTCATAAAATCATTGTTGTTTTTTTTTTAGAAAAAAATCATTGTTGTTGGTGCTAGTGAAGTCACACAACTTAGTGTTTTCAAGAGTAGTCATTTTTTTGGGTTTTCAAATAAGAAAGCAAACAAGTAAAACTAATTTTGTGTGTGTTTTTGAATAAAGAAAACAAGCAAACAAAGCAAAAAGAAACTAAGCAAAACAAAAATAACAAAGTAAAGAGATTGGTTATGAGGGACTCCCCTTGTGAAGATGTCCTTGACTCCCCGGCAACGGCGCCAGAAAAATGCTTGATGGCTCCATGCACGGCGCCCGGAAAAGTGCTGGTGCATGGTTGATGTAGAGCTTGTTGGGAACCCCAAGAGGAAGGTATGATGAGCACAACAGCAAGTTTCCCTCAGTTAAGAAACCAAGGTTTAATCGAACCAGTAGGAGCAAGGAAACACCCCAAAGGTGTTGCTAGCTGAGCCTTGCCAGGGCGCACTACCGGTGCTAGTAGCAACATGGAGACCTGCACAACACAACCACAGAACTTTGTCCCCAACTTGCGATGAGGTTGTCAATCTCACTGTGTTTTGCTGAAAACAAAGGATTAAACATATCGAATGGAAGGAAGTAAAAGTTTGCAGAAAGCAAACACAAAATAGTAAACAGTTTATAGATTGTATGTAAAAGACAAGGACCGGGATCCATAGTTCACTAGAGGTGGCTCTCCTTAAGATAGATAACATGCTGGGTGAACAAATTACAGCGGGGCAATTGACAAACATCGAGAAAGCAATACATGCATATACTAATCATCTTGACTCCTTTGAGATTTGATTGGGCATTACAACATTATACATAGACCGCCATCCAACTGCATCTATGACTAATAATCCACCTTCAGGTTATCATCCGAACCCCCTCCAGTATTAAGTTGCAAGCAACAAATTATTGCTTTACGAACTGCGTGTAAAGTAAACAATACGATTGTTCTATGAACAAAGGATTGTTGTTTTCTCCCTAGTAGCAACAACACATCTAATACCTTAGAGATTTCGGTCACTTCTCAGATTACCAGAGGCATGAACCCACTATCGAGCATAAATACTAACTCTTGGAGTTGCTACATCTACTTGGCCAAGATAGCTACTAACAACGGAAAGCATGCAAGATCACAAATAACAAAGACATGATAGAATCAATAATCAATCTAAAATAGCATCTCAATATCCATCGGATCCCTGCAAACACAACATGCAGAATTACAAATAGATGATCTTGATCATGAACGGAGCTCACAAGATCTAAACATGAAAGCACAAAGGAGGAGAACCAGCCATCTAGCTAATACATGGATCCGTAGTATAATGATGAATTACTCACACATCACACCGGAGGCTTGCATGGTGATGAAGAAGGCCTCCAGGGTGAATTCCCCTCTCCGGCAGGGTGCCGGGAAGAGCTTTCAGATCCCTCCCGATCTAGCGATCGAGATGACGGCGGCTACAGACTCTTTCGTGGATTTTTGATCGGGTACTTAGGTTTTTCGTCCCGAGGGCATCTTATAGGCGGAAGGGGAGGCCGAGGGGGTGCCAGGGGCCACCACACCACCCCTGGCGCGGGCCTAGCCTGGCCGTGCGGCCAGGTGGTGTGGCCGGCCTCTGTCCCTTCTCCGTCTCGTATTCTCGTGACTTCCGGAAAAATAGGCACTTTGGCTTTTGTCCCGTCCAATTCCGAGAATATTCATTTTCTGACTTTCCTGGAACCAAAAACAGCAGAAAACAGGCAGCTGGCACTGTGGCTCTTGTTAATAGGTTAGTCCAAGAAATCATATGAAAAGTACTCCAAAGTGTGGACAAAACACAAGAAAGTGGATAAAACCAACCATGGAACATCAAAAATTATAGATACATTTGCAATGTATCAGCCTCCGGAATTGCCGCGGTCGCAGATCGACGAAGCGCGAGCGACGAAGTCGAGACAGTCGAAGATGTAGAAGGCGGCGGACCAGCGGCGCCCTGAGTGCTCATGCTAGACACCTAGAGGGCGCAGGGTAGTCGGCGGGACCTGCGATGGCGAGAAGTTAGCCTGCAGGTTACCAAGTGGAGTGCGGCGGCGGTGCTCTAAGTAGAGCCAGGCGCGGACGGTGTCGACGCGGACGAGGTCAACACGGACAGTGTCGTAGGCCCTGGCGCCGTGGGACCGGGTGAGGCGACGAAGAGGGGCGCAGGCGGCGGCGATCCGCGCCGTTGGAGAGGGCGCGGTGGAGGCCGAGGGCGTCGATGCGCGGGCATGGCGAAATAGATTGCGTGCATCAATGCCATGGCCCGAAGGCGCGGCGTGGCTGCAGGGCGCGAGTCGGGGTAGCAGCTGGAGGCCACCGGCGCGTACGCGCTTGTGATCCGCGTTGGCAGCCGGTAGGCGGAGACCAAGGCGGCGGCGCTGCGACCCAAAGGGGCGATGCAGCGGCAACCCATAGGTCGATCAGTGGCAGGCGCGTGCTCGGGGACGTGTTTGGCGTAGACGAGCGCGGGACCGGTTGATCAGACCGACGGTGCGCCATATGCAACATGTCGTGAACGACGCGTAGATCGGAGTAGATAGCGGCGTTGTCTGTGCAGTCACGGGCGATGACGATGGAGACGATCCGAGGGGGGTCGGCCGCGGCAGCCTCCCGAGGAAGCCGCAACAACCGGCCGCGGGGCACGGCAGCCTGCCGTGAGGCCGCGACAGCCTGCCGAAGCAGACGTGGCGGCGGAGATGGCAGATGCACGGGCGCGGTAGATCGTCGATGCCAATGGTCGGAGTAGAGGCGCGACGATGATGACGGCGTTGGGCGACTCAATCCGATCTAAGATCGGTAAACCAAAAAAGAAAACCGATCAAGAGATCGGAAAAAAAAGACTTA
This sequence comes from Avena eriantha, assembly GCA_910589775.1. NCBI lineage: Eukaryota > Viridiplantae > Streptophyta > Magnoliopsida > Poales > Poaceae > Avena > Avena eriantha. The sequence goes on from OU342745.1 coordinate 475,010,515, forward strand.
CAGGGTAGCCGATCACGGATCGGCGGACGAACCCTGCGTACGGGTTGCGCGGCCCCCGACGGAGATCATGTAGATCAACCTCCCCAGGGGCGGCGTGGCGCGGAAGCGTGTGCAGCGGCTAGGTCAAGGATCTTGCCTCTCTGATACCATGTAGAAGGATAGAGGGCGAGATTGGCGGAATACGTTGGATGTATTATTGAAGCTCATGGGCGAGTATATATAGGCGTACAGGGGATCATCTTGGAGTACAAGACAAATTAGGCTAGAGTCCTAACTATCCTACACTAGCTCAATTACCGCGTACACGTATACTCTAACAGTAAGATCACATATATTGAGCAACCGGCAACCTCATTAAAAACCCTCCGGCTCTCTTAGATATCTTGGTAGGGAAAAAATAAGAAAACTTTTGCAATGAGTTTTACATAGTTTTCTTACAATCGATAGTGACCAACTCCCCAACTCAGTCATGAACTGAATCACGAGAAACATCTGACATGCCGGACTTTCTTAGCTGGGCTAAAACGTGAGCTACTCCATTGCTCACACGATCCACTTTTACAACTGAAATATCACGGTAAATTTTTAAGACCTCCCTCGCCTCTAGGATCACGGACCAGCTAGTAGATTGCTCATCATCCATCGAAGAAATTGCGTGAACAACACGTAAACAATCAGATTCCAATGTAGCCGGCCACCGACGTAAATTAATGAGATGACGTAGACCTTCAAGGCATGCAGCGACCTCAGCTTTTTCCGTGCTTCCACAGAAAGGTAGACATTTCCATTCGAAGAGGAGTGGTCGATCGTGGTGATCTCGGATGATAATACCGATGTCGGCCTTCTTTGAAGTTGAATCCCACCCCGCATCTACATTACCTTTGACAGCACCAGCAGCTAGGCGACCAGGCCGCAATGCCACTCGCGCCTCCTCCGCTGTCCCCTTGAATGAATGAAGATAGTTAACAAGATATGGGACGGAGGCGGACACCGATGATTTGCCATCCCCATGAACAATATTGTTTCGATGATGCCAGGTGCGCCAAAACAAAAAGATTATTTTCGATCTCTGATCCTTAGGAGAATTGCCTAGCAACGTGAAAATCCACTCCTTGCCCTTGCCGTGGAAAGACGCCTCACACGGGAGGCTCCAGTGAGCACGTAGCTCCTCCCTGAGAGCACGAGCCAGAGTGCAGGTTATTAGCGCATGGTGAGCATCTTCTGTAGCCTGACCACAAATCGTGCAAGTTGGGTCTACTGTATCAATACGCCTGCTAAGGTTGAAATGCACTCCGACCCGCCAAGCGAATACTCGTAGTTTTGGGGGAACGCTTGCTTTCCATACTAGTTCCTAGATTTTCCTTTCACCGAAGCTTCCGAGCTAGATTGTCCTCCACTCTCTGTAGTGTTGGCTGAATCCCAATGCGATACGCAGACCGTACACTAAAAACTCTGTTGCTCTCGCCGCTCCAAGCAACAAAATCATCTGAAGCATGATCAGGGAGTTTAATATTAAGGATAACTCCAGCGTCATGGGGAAAACGACACTCCCGAACAACAGCCTCATTCCAAGTCCTAGTTCCTTGGTCTATTAGTTCCGAGACCCACTTTTATCGTGAATTCCCTTTCTTGCCATCTACTTGAAGAGCACACTCTCTAGGACGCCAATTATCTCTGAAAATTTTAACACTAGAGCCCATACCAATCCTCCAAATTATCCCCCTCTTTAGAAGCTCGAGACCATGAACGATTCCCTCCCACGAGCGTGATTGATTTTTGATGAACGCCGTGTCCAGTAGGTTGCTAGAAGGGTAATACCTCGCCTTGAGGAGACAGGCACACAGACTGTCAGGAAATTTAAGGAGGCGTCAGGCCTACTTTGCAAGAAGCGCCTGATTGAAACTCGAAGGTTGATACATTGCAAATGTATCTATAATTTTTGATGTTCCATGCTTGGTTTTATCCACTTTCTTTTGTTTTGTTCCAACTTTGGAGTACTTTTTATATGATTTCTTGGACTAACCTATTAACGAGAGCCATAGTGCCAGCTGCCTGTTTTCTGCTGTTTTTGGTTCCAGGAAAGTCAGAAAATGAATATTCTCGGAATTGGACGGGACAAAAGCCAAAGTGCCTATTTTTTCGGAAGGGATCAAGTGCTAGAATACGAGACGGTGAAGGGCCAGGGATCCACGACACCACCTGGCCGCGCGGCCAGGCCTGGCCCGCGCCGGGGGGTGGTGTGGCCGCTCCCGGCACCCCCTCGGCCTCTCCTTCTGCCTATAAGTTGCCCTCGGGACGAAAACCCTAAGTACGCGATCAAAAAAAATCCACGAAAGAGTCTGTAGACGCTGTCATCTCCATCCCTAGATCAGGAGGGATCTGAAGCTCTTCCCGGCACCCTGCCGGAGAGGGGAATTCACCCTGAAGGTCTTCTTCATCACCATGCAAGACTCAGGTGTAATGCGTGAGTAGTTCATCCTTGGACTACGGATCCATGTAGTAGCTAGATGGCTGGTTTCTCCTCCTTTGTGCTTTCATGTTTAGATCTTGTGAGCTCCGTTCATGATCAAGATCATCTATTTGTAATTCATACATGTTGTGTTTGCGAGGATCCGATGGATATTGAGATGCTATTTCGGATTGATTATTGATTCTATCATGTCTTTGTTATTTGAGATCTTGCATGTTTCCGTTGTTAGTAGCTATCTTGGCCAAGTAGATACTAGCAACTCTAAGAGTTAGTATTTATGCTCGATAGTGGGTTCATGCCTCTGGTAATCTGGGGAAGTGACAGAAATCTCTAAGGTACTAGATGTGGTTTGTTGCTACTAGGGAGAAAACAACAATCCTTTGTTCATAGAACAATCGTATTGTTTACTTTACACGCAGTTCGTAAAGCAATAATCTGTTGCTTGCAACTTAATACTGGAGGGGGTTCGGATGATAACCGGAAGGTGGATTATTAGTCATAGATGCAGTTAGATGGTGGTCTATGTATTATGTTGTAATGCCCAATCAAGTCTTAGAGGAGTCAAGATGATTAGTATATGCATGTATTGCTTTCTCGGTGTTTGTCAATTGCCCCGCTGTAATTTGTTCACCCAGCATGTTATCTATCTAAGGAGAGCCACCTCTAGTGAACTATGGATCCCGGCCCTTTTACTTTACATACAATCTACAATCTTTTACTACTTTGTGTTTACTTTCTGCAAACTTTTACTTCTTTCCATTTGATATGTTTAATCCTTTGTTTTCCACAAAACACGGTGAGATTGACAACCTCATTGCAAGTTGGGGACAAAGTTCTATGGTTGTGTTGTGCAGGTCTTCACGTTGCTACTAGCACCGGTAGTGCGCCCTGCCAAAGCTCAGCTAGTAACACCTTTGGGGTGTTTCCTTGCTCCTACTGGTTCGATTAAACCTTGGTTTCATAACTGAGGGAAAACTTACTGCTGTGCTCATCATACCTTCCTCTTGGGGTTCCCAACGAGCTCTACATCAACTACGAGTCAGCAAAAGTCCCTAAACCCTGTGCCGCCATGAGCTTTTGGCCGAGCCACTTTGTCCCAAGATAACCACTGCATTTTTCGTTTATTAACCTCGTCACCCTACCAGAAATTGTGAATGATTTGTTCAAGCTCATCAATTAGACCGATTGGAAATCTGAAAACACCCATAGCATATCTTGAGATTGACTGAAGAACTGACTTGATAAGACTATCCTTCACCACCGAGGACATATATTTTTCAGACCAATCGCTGGCGTGCTTTGAGAATTTTCCCTTTGTGGATTGAATTTTTCCTTTATTCATCCTCCCTTCTGGAACCGGCAAACCTAAGTATTTCTCTTCAAAACAATTTGTATCATATTTTAAAATCTCCTTGATCTCGGCTCGCACCTCAGGGGCGTGCAGCGGTCCTCATACATGATGGAACATTTGTCGAGACTGACTAACTGCCCAGTGCCTTGCTCATAACGATCCAATATGGATTTAATTACAGTAGCTTGCTCCATCGAGCCTTCAAATAGCAGGAGACTATCATCCGCGAATAACAGGTGAGAAATACCAGGAGCCCTTCGACATATGTGGAGCTCCCTCAATGAGTTCATCTCAGTTTCTTTCCGAATAAGACAGGACAAGCCATCCGCAACAAACAAGAAAAGATACGGCGAAAGGGGATCACCTTGGCGAATACCACAAGACGGAGTGAAGGAGTCCAACATGTGTCTGTTAAAGCGAATCAAGTAGCTTATGGTGGTAACACACGCCATTACCCACCGAATCTACTGACTATGAAAGCCCAGCTTCGCTAAAACCCCTCCGAGAAACCTCCAATCTACGTGATCATAAGCCTTGGCCATGTCCAGCTTATATGCGCAAAAATTCTTCTGAGTTGTAGAGCCTGTCTGTATAGTGTATATGCATTCAGAAGCCATTAGAGCATTATCCGTAATAAGACGACATGGAATAAATGTGCCCTGAGCTGGTGATATGATGTCCTGGAGAATATGTCTCAATCTGTTGACCAAACATTTTGAGACTACCTTAAAAATAACATTGCAAAGACTTATCGGTCGGAAGTCCTTCAACGCCTCAGGGTGATTCTTTTTTGGGATTAAAACTATCGCCGTGTCATTAACCTCATCAGGCATGACACAAGTGGAAAAGAAAAGCTGCACCGCTTGCACTACCTCATCTCTCACAATGTCCCAATTTCGTTGAAGGAAGCGAGCAGGGTAACCATCGGGCCCAGGGGCCTTCAGCGAGCAGGCTGGGTAACCATCACTACGGTCACTAGTTGAGTGCAAGTTGCGCCCCCCACCCCCCAAGACAATAATTTCAGCCTGTTAGCGGGTTTCGGGTGCGTGCGGGGTGGAGCCGTGGAGACTGGGTGCGAGGTGGATCCGTCATGGCAACTCACATATGTGTATTATACAATGCTGATGTGTACGGGCAGAGGAGCGGTCGGACCATAGAACAGAGACGAGGTCGCTGCCTCCGTCCACATCGTCTTTTCTTCCCCAAATTCGTCACCCCCACCGGTCCGGGAGAAACTGCTGCTTGCTCCCTGACAAGCACTTCCCGGTGATGGAAGGAGTTGGCGAATCAGTCCCCGTCGCCGATGTGAAGATCAAAGATGATGGCGGGAGGTGGGTAGGAGGTTGGCGGAGGCCTTGGAGTTGCGGCAGATGTCCCGCTGGTGGCGGATCTGTGGGGGGAGTAGGCGCATGGCATTGTGGCTGCAGCTGCGGCCGTCAAGGGCGACCTGGTTGCGGAGGAGGCGAATCTGGACATGAAGACGGTTGTGGATACTGCCGTTGAGGAGGTGAAGACCGGGGAGGAGGCTGCAGTGGAGAAGGCGATGCCGGATGCGGTTGCGGTGAAGGCCGTGGCAGAACTTGCGGTGCCGGATCAGTCGGTGGTCGAGCAGGAGGTGGCCGACGAGGTAATGTTTCATTGACCTCGTGTAGCAGATAATCTTGGTTTTGTTGATTAAGAGTTTTGGTTCAGATTCATAGTTAGTTTAGATGATCTAGGCTATGTTTGTTTAGAACATGATCTGGTCCTGCATAGAGGACAACTGAGTGTGAGATCAGATGACGCAATGATGAGACCCTGCTTACTGTAGTGAAGTGTTGGTGCATAGAGAACAACTGAGTGTGAGATCAGATGACGCAATATAAAACCTAGTTGAATTAACATAGCGACGACTCTCTCCTTCGGATATAACACACATATAGCTCACCTACTTAGAACCCTAGGTTAATGTAATCAGTTTATGGATGTTCTTTTCTCTACAAGGAGAGTCCTGCTTTACACACAGAATCACAATATGTTCTCGGCAGTTAAATCATGCTACTGCTCTGTTTCCACTTCACTGAAAGTGCTGCTCCAAGATGTCCCAAAATTGATTCTCCAAATCACAATTTTGAGAAGCATATAGCGAATGATGTTCACATGCGATCTAGATAGTTCCTGAAACAAATTTGACAAGATGCTACTAAATTATCATGAACACCACGGTATTAAATAAGTGAATACCTCTTGAATACCCGGCACCATCAAATCAATCTATCTCAATAGGAAGCATCACTAATGGTCATCTTATATCTGTAGCAATCTTGCACAGATGTTTATATTGTATTAGAACTATTAGTTGATTTGTTTTAAGTAGTAGCAGATTTGTTCTTCTGAATAATTACAATATAATGTGTATGATCTATGATGCTTTATTAGAGAAATTGAAATTAAATTAATATTACACTTGAATTTTGTTTAATTTAATGCATCCACATATATTTGTCATGTAGGAGGCCGTGTCATCCTGTTGTCATGATAAGAAGAAGAGAAGGCTAGAGGAGCATGAGGATATCCATCAATATGAGGTGCCTTACCAAGTCATCGATGGGGGAAGCCCAGTTTCGATGATTCCTTGACTTTAGCTTTATTTGCAATTTCATTTTGTCACATAGGTTATTCGAATGCGTATTAAAGTTGGTTTTTCTCCCATGCAGTTTGACTCGCTGAACTTGGGCGAATATGTGGACGAGTGCAATGTTGATTCGAATATGTGGACGAGTGCAATGTTGATTCCTTCATTTCGAAGGATTTGATCAAGGTCTATTCCGAGGCCCCTGGAAACTATGTGAACGGTATTGTGTACAGATGCCCATACCATCCTAGCAAGCCGAAGGGTGGTCTTCTAGTGAACCTGATGCAGCATGTGCGTGACCTAGTGACGGAGTGTAAAGATGCTCGCGAGAAGGCTAAGCATGTTGCTATGTTGCAGGTCCTTCATGAGGTAGACCTGACTTAGACTAGACTAGCCTGGCGGATGGTCCTATGTTCATAGTAGATGGTGATGTTTATTTTGCTAGACTGTAAGAACCTATTTTGTAGTGGTTTTAGTACTGGACAGTGCCTAGTAGTTGCCTACTGGATTACAATGTGGTCTTTTGGTGTTTGCATTGGTCTATTTCGTTTAAGAAAGCGAAGTACCTGTGAACAATGCCTAGTAGTAATTATGTTTAGTAATTTCTCATATGTGGTCAGTTGCCCATTTTGTGTTTCAGTTCTGTTTCTGCAAAACTGTGCGAAATGGTACTATTAGTGTTCAAAAATTAATGTATAGTACCAAATAGATTCGATATAATATTTATTTGACGTTTTTGAACAATCCAATTAGAATCTATGTAGTTTGAAATAAAAAGGAAAATAAGCTGTTAACAAATGCTTGGCAGATATGCTTCTGTATTTTTTCCAACTTAACATACTCTCTCTATCTCATATTAGTTGACTCAAATTTGTCTAGATTTAGGTGTATCTAGCATTAAAACTTGACTAGATACATCTGTATCTAGATGAATCTAAGTCAACTAATATGGATCGAAGGGAGTAATATTTTCTTGTATTGTCCAATGTTTTAATTTTTTAACAAACGCCAATGATGCATCTGATCGACGGGGTTGGAGATCTGCGCGGAGTCTAGCAACGGCGGCCAGGAGAAACACTGATTGATCGTATATCAATCGCTACACAATCGGAGCTGCTTCCGTGGACCAGGTTCAACGAAAGTGGGACCTGCACCTTGTTTTATCCTGGTGAAACCCCGCCTGTACAAACGGCCTCCACATCATCTCATACGCGATTGTTGTATATGAGTCTAGTATGACTCGACCTCCACCCGGTCGCACCCGAAACCCACTAACGGGCTGAAATTATTGTTGGGGGGGGGGGGGGGGGGAGGGGGGACACTTAAGCAAGGCTCTAAACCATAACCATTGGATGATGCAAATGAAATTAGGCGACGGGATCAATTGCATTGCATAATAACAATCTTAGCCTACAACATTTGGGCCGAAGCAGAGTTGGTTGGTGTGAACCATATTGGGTCGGAACTTTACTTATGGCTTTGTCCCCAATAACTTGTGGACTTGAGGTTCTCCACTAGAAGCCGAATATGGAATCCTACGCCGAAGGGTCGAGCATGTGGGACGGGTGGTTCAATAGCGAGCACTACGCTCGACGGCGCTCATACTTCACCATGGACTACGCGCAAGTCCCCATCGTCCCGCTGCCCCAAATCCCAGTCCCTGTTCCACCGCATCTGGCTGTGAAGGTCGAGGAGGAGGAGGATGAAGACTCGCCGCTGCACCAGTAAAATGGGCCGGTGCACAAGGATGAAGTTGTCCGGATGGCCATGGAGGCCTCGAAGGAGGAGGCTGGCCTCGCGGAGCTGTTCAGGTTGTCAAACCTCGGCGCCGCCCTCTACATCTCCACGGTGCAGTCCACGGTGGAGCAGAACCGGCATCCTCCGTCAACCCTACCACAACTACCACAGTCCACATGGTATCGACTTGCCCATCTATCGCCTAGAACCTCGCCGCCCAACCGGTGGAACTCATGGTCACAGTGGCATGATCTGGCGGCCCCAGCACCCACGGCGCACTACGTGGACATAGTCGTCGCCAGCCGCCAGTGGCACAAACCCTAGATTAGGTTTTTTATCTATGTTTTTAATGAACATTTTATTTTTTAGGCCTCCTATTTAAAATTATGGTATGTAAAAATGTTCCAAATTTTAAATTTTTGTCCCCTCGTTGGGCGCAATGCCCTGAAAAAGTTGTTTTATATTTTTTCTAAGACATATAACTAGACGTGCTTTAGTGTGTAGGTTCACTAAGTTTACTCCGAAATTACACGCTAAAAGACAACTAGATACGTCAGTTTCAGAAAAAAACTAAAACATCTTATAATTCTGAGCGGAGGCACTATTCGTGTTAAAAAATTACTACTGATGGGTACGGTGTGCCTCAGTCAACTCTCAGCATAATAATAGCCTTATTAGAAATTAGAAATAGCCGACGCTATGTCAACTCGATCTAGGCAAAGGTTCTAACTAAAAAAAGCTCTAGGCAAAGATTAGGAAGTCGATCGGGATCTTTTCCGTGTCCAACTGCGATTCCTCCTAGGCTTGGTGGTATCCGAATCAAAATCCTTTTCCTTGCCCTGTATATAGCCAACACCGCTAACCCGTCTTTATCAAATTATAAGTTCCGAGACTTGTTAGCCGCCGCAGCCCTCTAAACTCTTCTTCCGTTGAGCCTCGCGATCCTGCCGGTGACAACCAGCTTAGTCTGTCGTGTACTTGCAACCCAGTTTTATTCACATGGAAGAGGCGACAATCGGCGCCGCGGAGATGAGTTTGGACGAGAGATTCAAAATAATCAAGAGCATAGGCTTGGAGAGTATCGACGATGATGATGTTAGGAGGCTACTGGACAAGAAGGCTGCTCCAGTTTGCTATGTCTGGTGTGATCCTTCCCCTTCCGTACATATCGCCCAGGGGATCATGATGGTGATCAACGTCCGGAAGATGCTCAAATCTGGTTGCCGAGTTAAAATCTTGATAGCTGATTGGTTTGCTCGTATGCAGAACAAATTCGACGGCGATCCGACCAAGATCCGGACTATTGGACTTTACATGATCGAGGTATGGAAAGCGGTTGGCTTGGAACTGCAGGAGGTAGAGATCGTATGGTTGTCCGACGAAATAAACAGCCGTTCTGACGAGTACTGGGCACTTGTCATGGATATTTCCAGGAATAGTACTCTGAGGACGATTGTAAGGTGCTGCGGGATTGTTGATCCTTTCATGTTTAGCACTGGTTCGTTTGACCCCATAGACGTCACGGCTTCGACGCTATTCACCCCTTGCTTGCACTGTGCTGCTATATTACTCCAAAAGGCAGACGTGTGGCTACTGTCCATGGATCATGAAGAGGATAATGTTCACGACAAGCTAATTAAACAGTACTGCAGAGGCATGAAGCGTGATGAAAACAGACCGATTATTCTATCACATAATAAGATATCCAGTTTAATACAACACATTGAATTTTCTAAGAATGGAGATCCAGCTTGGGCTATCTTCATGGAAGATCGGGATGTTATTTTAAGTCACAAACTAAGCAGAGCTTTCTGTCCTCCGAAAGTTGCCAAAGGCAACCCGTGTCTGGAGTACGTCAAATATGTTGTGTTTCCGTGGTTGGGATACTTTGAGGTACCCAGGAAGGAAGAGAGTGGCCATAGCAGGACATTTCACAACATGGAAGAGCTTGTCACCGAGTATGAAAGTGGTGCTCTGGATGCCGCTGAGGTGAAGCTGGCCCTTGCAGGAGCACTAACAAAGATTCTGAAGCCTGTACGTGACCACTTTGCAAACAACTATGAAGCCAATAATCTGGAGGAGGCTATGTTGGAAATAACCCTCGCAGAGCAACGCGCTTCGTTTATCCCTTTTGACTAGAAGTGGAATCACGAATGAAGTACTCCCTCCGTTTTAAAATATAAGATGTTTTAGCTTTATGAATAGAGTGTATCTAAACCCATTTTAGTGTATAGGTTCATCTAGGTTTGGAGTGAATCTACACATTAAAAGTGGTATAGATACACTTCTTTCACAAAGCTAAAACATCTTATATTTTGAAACGGAGGAAGTAGGCGGGAACGGGTGCATCTCCTTTGGATAGGAGTGGGTAGCGCGCCACCTTTAGGGCCTCGTGCTTAACTATTCTAGTTGCAAGGTTGAGTGTAATTTTCGATACATCTTAATCCTACCCAGCTTATTGGCTGGTTCCCGTGCGAGTGTGAGTTCCGTGTGATGGAATATTAATTTTCGTCACATCCTAAATCCTTGTCTGCTAGAGCATTATTATTATTTAAACGAACCTAGTAGTAGTGAGTAATAACAAGTAAAGTAAATCTCCACTCACCATGGTCTAGTTATATGGTCTTTGTTTTTCATATGCCCCATTTGCAAAATATTTTACTCCCTCTGTTTTTTTCTATATGGCGACGATTATCCGACCTATGCATCCAAAAGATGAACACAACTTGTTTTATCAGATTATTCACAAAACCTTATAAGAAGGATTACAAAGATCAAAGCCGACCAAACAAGCGACGGATCGCTAATCCTACAATACTGATAAAGGGGGTGTCCGTAAACAAGGCCACCACCCTAACATGACGTATGGTATTGTCCATGGATCATGAAGAGGGTCTTCACGACGAGCTAATTAGACAGTACTGCAGAGACATGAAGCATGGTGAAAATAGACCGATTATTCTCTCCCATAATATGCTGCCCAGTCTAATAAAACATATAGAATTTCCTAAGAATGGAGATCCTGCTTGGGCTATCTTCATGGAAGATCAGGATGTTAATATAAGTGACAAACTAAGTAGAGCCTTCTGTCCTGCGAAAGTTACACACAACCTGTTTTATCAGATTATTCACAACATCTTATAAGAGAGACTACAAAGATCATAGCTCACCAAGGAAGCGAGAGATCGCTAAGCCTACAACACTGATAAAGGGGTTGTCTATAAACAAGGCAAACCCTCTGACACCACACCAACGTGCATCATCTAAAAACTGAAGGTCTCGACAAGTCGTCCATTGGCGAGAAAGTGGCACCACTGATCCGGCAGATCCTCAACACGTACCAGCATACACGCTCCAGCAGTCCTCCCCGCCATCTTCCGCATACCCTCCGTTAACTAATGCAAGACCTTTTAAATATTTTAAAGTAGACTAGATACATTCTAAAATGTGTGAACCTACACACTAAAACATTAGTGAATGAAGGAAGTACTTTTTTTAAAGAGGTGCAACATGTTATTTCGAGAGCATAGAGACGCGACAGAGACATTTGTCAAGAAGTCAATTCAGGATCTGTCAACTATACCTTGTATGTAGTGACCGTCTCTTTTCTATTCATAAACTATTGGAAGGTGCAAACAAGTTAGAGGCAATCCAAAATTCAATTTGGCTCCCGGATGCATACGCTTACTTTACAAAACACATATTTTAAAATAAAAAAATCGATAAAAAAAATGTGTATACCAACTTTCTATGTGTACATCTAGAATTTCATGAAAAACCAATATATTTGGTGGTTGTGTAAAAAGAAAAAAAGAGTATCATGAAAAGCTTTATATGCATTTTCCCTTTTTGCACATGCTAGACCACCATGTGAGGATATAGGTTTTAGATATGTATACACGTAATTTTTATTTGGAATTCTTTTGACACTTTGAAATATGTTTAAAGTGCATTTCAAATAAATGAATCATATGCACCCGAAGCCAAGACACCGCTCCTGAGAAAATCGGCCTCCTGCCTCCTCTTGGCTTTTGCGGACTGGTCGAATCATAGGAGGCCAAGAAAAGAGAAGAATTTGATGGTATTGTCACTTATGTTGCTTGTGCTCGGGGTATTATTTTTTAAGGATGTGGTTTCACATAAGAATTGCCAAGTGGCCAAGATTATAGCATGCTATGACACAACCACCAAGAGCGCATCTGGGTAGGACACACACACTTTACCAAGTGGAAAAGTATTTTTCTCTCGTATTCGAACCATGGCAAAGTGTAGATAGGCCATGGTAAAAGTATTTCCCTCTCGTATTCCAACCATGGTAAAACGGGGATAGTCCATGGAAAAGTGGAAAAATAGTTCTCTCATATTGCAACCATGGTAAAATTGGGATACACTAGTAAAAAACAGGCATTTGGTTTGGAGCTTCCTTTGCCTCTGGTCCCGGTTGTCTTTAGGATTGGGACTAGTGTGAGCACTAGTCCCGGTTCGTCCCGATCCCAACGTCTAGGTGGCCGCAGGTGACTAGTTCCGATTCGATGGGGACCTCTAGTCCCGGTTGGCAATACCAGCCGGGAATAAAGGTGTGGCCCCCAAGGCTAAGAGCTGGGAGACCATTAGTCCTGGTTTGTATTACAAACTGGGACTAGAGATCATGAACTAGTCCCAAGACTAATGGTTTTTCTATATATACCCTTGATTCATTCTTGCGCGAGCCCATGGCCATGTTGCTTCAAGCTAGCTCAAGTTCATCCCTATTTTTATCCAAGATTTGGTGGCACCCATCAATCCAAGGTTCTAAAAAGTTAGCAACTTCATTCTTTCATCTCTCATTGTTAGTTTAGTTCAATTCTCTAGAAGTAGAGAGGGATTTCATGCTTCAGAAGTAGAGAGGTAGAGGGAATTTTAGATGTGTAATTTTAGACATATTTTGATTATGCAGAAAATTACTGAAAGTTGAGATGTGTCATTTTAGACTTTAGGAGCTCAGAATTGAATGAGATTTTCACTGCTAGATCAATAATTAAAAACTCAACATTTTTTATGTTAAGAGTTTTGTCCAATTCAAAAATTGGTGCAAGTAAAAGTATATATATAGGTTGTTACTACACACTAATTTTTTAGATTTCAACAAGTAAATGAAGTGAAAATGATCTAAGCTTTTTATGTGGTCCAAGATTTTAATTATAATGCAGATGAGACGGCCATGGATATACTGTTGGGTTCGCAGCATAGAAAACAAAAAAAAATCTACGATGGAAACTGCTAAGCACCAATATCTATCTACCTAGATACAAACTGGGTGGATATACATCCATAGAGAACATACCATTAAAGACTGACAAAGTGTTACGAGGGTAAACTCGTAGATGATATAGTCGTACGCTTGCCAATCTCAAGATCGAGAGGAAGTCCAGCGCCGCAAATCAGCAGCGCATCCGTCATCGCACACACGTCCGGTCCATCGTACGACCTCTGCCTCCTCGCTCCAGCGATACAGCGGAAGCAGCAACTCCTTTCAGATGAAAAACCACCGGGAACTTGTATCTCGCTAATCTGAGACCATGGGTAATAATTCTAGAGGGGGAGAGAGATCCTTCACGAGGAGGTATGAGATGAGAGGAGGGAGTGGGGGGCTTTTTATAGGAAGAGGAGGGGCATCCCACTCCCATGGCCCGCGACCATGGAGTTGCCCCCACCTCTTCCACATTCATGTGGGTGGAGCTCCCACTCACATCAATTTTGCCTCCACTCAAAATCCCAATCATCCCCATTAAGTTTCCACCAAATTTAATGCAAACTCTGATTTAATAAAAAAAAATTTATTCAGAATTTTGTTAATTACTTTAATTAAGAAACATTCACATAAAACCCCCTGCAACATTTCAATATCACATGCAAAACCAATTTCAACAATTTCACCTGAAACAATTTCGGTGTATATTGAAATAATTCTAGTGCTTTGTAATTCTTTTCTCTGAAACATATTTGCTCCAAATGGTCTTGGTATCCCATAAGTGTGTCACCCTACGGTTCACGAATAATGTAGACATGATCGAGACCCTTCTCCGATCAATAATCAGCAGCGTGACCTGGAGATCCATACTGAGTCCTACACATTCAATGATAACTTCTGTGATCATGAGAACCTTTAACGTTAGTATCTAATTCCCTTTATATCACGATATATTACATGTCCTAGATTCGATCATCGGTATCCCCATAACTAATTTGATCTCGTTACTGACATGCACTCTTTTATCGTTCTTGTGATATAACATTTTAGTGATCACATCACTTGCCTGCAAGCTATCTCAATGTAATATCATTGAGAGGGCCCAGAGTATATCTATCCGTCATCCTGATGGAAAAATCCCACCCTTGATCCATGAGCCTCTACATAACACCTTAAGAGTATCTGAACCCACCTTTATTGTCATCCTGTTACGGTGTGATGTTTGATGTTATCAAGTTATTCTTCCAGTGTTAGTGATTGATATGATCTCATGGTCGAAGGAGTAGAATTACTTCGTATGATGATATAGCAATTTAAACATAATGAATTAGATTGTATTGCTATACTTCGGATGAATGTTCATCACAACATTCCACCAATGTTGTGACCTCGTTATTAACAACATCAATGTCCATGATTAGGAAACCTTGATCATCTTCTTAATCAACGAAGTAGTTTATATGAGAGGCATTACTAGGAATTTTGTATTTTGTTTATTAAACACACATGTATTAACGTTTCCAATTAATACAATTATAGCATGCAAAATAAACATCTAACATATACTTGGAATAATATACTAACAACTTTATTATTGCCTCACGGGCATATTCCCTTTAGTCTCTCACTTGCACTAGAGATAATAATCTAGTTTACATAGTGATAAATCTAACACCCATGGAGTTTTGGTGTTGATCATGTTTTGCCCCAGGGAGAATTTAGTCAATAGATGCTACATTCAAATATGTATGTACTTTGCAAATCTTTATATCTCCATCCTTGACATGCTCACGGATGGAGTAAAACTGGCGCTTCATATGCTTGGAATTCTTGTGAGACCTTGGTTCCTTGGCATTGGCTATTGCTCTATTGTTGTCATAATAGATCACTATTGGGTCCAATGCACTAGGAACCACACCTAGTTCAGTTATGAACTATTTCATCCAAACTCCTTCCCGCGCCGCTTTTGAACCAGCAACATATTCCGCCTCCGTTATTGATCCTGCCACCACATGTTGTTTGGAGCTCCTCCAACTAACTTCTGCTCCATTCATGAGAAATATGTATCCGGATTGAGATTTAGAGTCATCCGTATCGGTGGCAAAGCTAGCATTGACATAACACTTAGCGACCATCTCTTCTTCACCTCTGTACACAAGAAACATATCCTTAGTTCTTCTTAAGTACTTAAGGATATTCTTGACCTCTATCTAGTGTTCCGAACATGGATCAGATTGGTACCTATTAGTCAAACTAGTAGCATGTGCCACATCCAGTCTTGTACATAACATGTCATACTTTATAGAGCCTATGCTACCGCATAGGGGACCTTATCCATTATCTCTCTTTCTTCCGCCATAGTAGGAATTTGAGTCTTACTCAATGTCTTGCCTTACAACATAGGTAAGAACCCTTTCTTACTTCCGTCCATTTTAAACTTCTATAAAATCTTATCAAGATATGTACTTTGTGATAGCCCAATTAGGCGTGTTGATCTATCTCTATAGATTTTGATGCCTAATGTGTATGATGCTTCACCAAAGTCCTTCATTGAAAATGTGTTGTTTACATAACTTTTAAGACTATTTAAAATATCTATATAATTTCCAATCAATAATATGTCATCCACATATAATATTAGAAATGCCATATTGCTCCCACTCACTTTCTTGTAAATACAAGCCTCTCCATAAGTTTGGAAAAATCCAAACTCTTTGATCACCTCATTAAAGCGGAGATTCAAACTTCGGGATGCTTGATTCAGTCCATATAAAGATCTTAGAAGTTTGCAAAACTTATTAGCATTCTTAGGATCGACAAAACCCATTGGTTGTATCATATACAACTCTTCTTCTATATTACCATTGAGGAATGCGGTTTTGACATCTGATACATCCATTTTGCATCACTATTTTATATTATAATTTACTGTTATTCATTGATATATTTCATATCGAGAGATGATACTTATGTTATTTCATCTATTTTTGCATGATTGAGGACTTTTGGAGGATGAACCACTGGAGTCAGGATTCTGATGGAAAAAAGTACTGTCCAGATGCAATATTCGCGAAGATTAGAAAATCCCATAAAATATACGGAAAGTCCTATTTTCCAGAAGACGAAGGAGGCCAGAATGAGGAGTGGAGATGAGCCACATGGGGCCCACACCACCCCTGGCGCGGGTCACCCTAGCCGCACCACCAGGTGGTGTGGCTACACGGGCACACCTCCAGTATCGAACTTCCGCGTATATATTCCCCTCGAAACCATAAAAATATGAGAGCGACCACATAAATATTCCACCACCTATGCAGGGAGGAAACTATAGAGAGAGAAAGAACTCTCCGGCAGGCAGAAATCTGCCGGGGAAATTCCTTCCCGGAGAGGGCAGATCGTCGCCATCAACACCATCATCAAGCTAGACTTCATCGGGATCATCATCATCATCTCCACCAGCACCATCACTATCACTCTATACCGCTATAACAATTGGGTTGAATCTTGCATAGTTCTTAGGGGAAACTTTCCCGGTGTTCATTACTTGTTGTAGTTGATGCTATTGAGTGGAACCATTGAATTATTGTTCATATTCATATTGTTACTTATCATTATTTCATCTCTGATCTTGATCCATATGATGTCTCATGAGTAGTTCATTTAGTTCTTGAGGACATGGGAGAAGTCATGTTGTTAGTAGTGGAATTGTGTTGAGAAAGATTTAATGGTTTGATATTGAAGTTGTGGTGTTATTCTTCTAGTGGTGTCATGTGAACATCGACTACATGATACTTCATCTTTATGGGTCTACGGGAATGCATTGTGTATTTGGCTACTAATCGTGGGGTTGCCGCAGTGATAGAAACCTGAACCCCCATTAGGAAACCTTTGCATAAGGAAGTGTAGGATCTCAAAGTTTAAGGCTGTGGTTAGGTTTTTATATTAATTACTTTATTGTAGTTGCGGATGCTTGCAAGGGGTATAATCACAAATATGTATTAGTCCTAGGAAGGTTAGTACATTAGCATAGGTTCACCCACACAACACTTATCCAACCAGAGAAGATTAATCAACTATATGAAGCGAAAGCACTTGACAATATGCCCATGTGTCCTCGAGAACGTTTGGTCATCTTAAGTAATACAACCGACTTGTCCTTTGCTAAAGAAAGGATGGGGTCACTTGCTGCAAGTATTATTATTGTCTTTTCTTTACTTGCACTTTATTTATCTGCATATCAAAATCCCCTAAAAATCCGATTGCTAAGTATTTACAGATAATTCCTGATCCAAACCACTTGTCAACACCTTCTGCTCCTCGTTGGGTTCGACACTCTTACTTTTTGAAAATACTACGATACACCCCCTATACTTGTGGGTCATCAAGACTATTTTCTAGCGCTGTTACCGGGGAGTGAAGCAATATTGAAGAGTGGAACTGGTAAAGGAAACTTCTATTGTGAGTATTATTTATTTCTGTTTGATACTTTATTTTCAATATGGATAATTAATTGACTTAGTTTCTTATTTCGAAATGCTACTACCACTGCTAAGGTAGTAGATTATACATCGTAAACGTATCTATAATTTTTGATGCTCCATGATTGTTTTATATCAACTTTCTTATGTTTTGTTTAACTTTGAGGTATTTTTATACATTTTCTGGAGCTAACCTATGATCGTAAACGTATCTATAATTTTTGCTGCCGCAGTGCCAGTTGCCTATTTTCTGTTGTTTTTGGTTTCAGAAAAGCTAGAAAAGAAATATTATCGGAATTGAACGAAACAAAAGCCGAAGTTCCTATTTTTTCAGAAAACGAAGGAGACCAGAAGGAGGGGGAGATGGGCCACAGGGGGCCCACACCACCCCATGGCGCGGGTCCCCTGGCCGCGCCACAAGGTGGTGTGGCCACCCTGGCGCACCTCTGGCATTGCCCCTTCGCCTATATATTCCCCCCAGCACGAAAACCCTAGATACGAGATCAAAATTCCACGAAAAGTTCCACAGCACCGTCGCCACCGAAGAGGAGATTCAGGGGACAGAAGTCTCTATTCCGGCACCCTGCCAGGACGGGGAAGTGCCCCCGGAGCCATCTCCATTGACTCCACCGCCATCTCCAGCGCTGTTGCTAACTCCAATGATGAGGAGGGAGTAGTTTTCTCTCGAGGCTAAGGGCTCTACAAGTAGCTATGTGTTCATCTCTCTCCATGCGTGATCTTATTGAGATCATGAGTTTGTAATCTAGGATCTATTCTGCTACTCAAGTGCTTTAATTAATCTCTGCTTATCCCCATGTGTGTGAAGTTGAAAGTGTGCGCACCGTGTGGCACTTTGGCTAAGCTTACATAAATACTTATCATGAGTATAATTTGAGTTGGATGTCTCTATGAGATTGTGGTGTTTGTTGGAACCATCTAGCGCTCAAGGTGATAGTGAGGGGTTAGCTAGATGGGGAATGCGAACTTTAATGTGTCCTGTTAGAGCCCTACATCGTCCAACCGGAGAGTAGTTCAGGGTAGCATAATGAAGAGAAGATATTCATATGAGAGTGTACACTACTGAAAGTATGATTCCCGGGCCTTGTTTCTAAGCATTGAAACACCGTTTACAATCAGTCCTGTTACATGTTTGCTTGCTGCCACTCTTATTTCAAATTGCAATTACCACTTATAATCATCCATATTACTTGTATTTCACTATCTCTTTGCCAAACTAGTGCACCTATACACCTAACAAGTGTATTAGGGTGTGTTGGGGACACAAGAGACTTCTTGTATCTTGATTGCAGGGTTGCTTGAGAGGGGATACCTTTGATCACTTCCTTCCTGAGTTCGATAAACCTTGGAAAACTTGTTGCTGTTCTACAAACCTCTGCACTTTTTGGTCATGAAAACGGCCATAAATCATGAATACAACGAGTTTTTGGTCATATCTCTCAAACTTGTATTAGGTCTTCGGATGATTGTAAATTGCTCTGGAACAGCAAAACTGTGGGTAATAGCTCATGAAAACGGCAATAAAGCATGAATACAACGAGTTTTTGGTCATATCTCTCAAACTTGTATTGGGTCTTCCGGTCATTGTAAATCGCCCTGGAACACCAAAACTGTGGATAATAGCTCATGAAAACAACCATAAAGCATGAATACAACGAGTTATTGGTCATATCTCTCAAACTTGTCTTGGGTCTTACGGTTATTATAAATCACCCTGGAACCCCAAAACTGTGGGCAATAGCTCATGAAAACGGCCATAAAAAACGAAAACGACGAGTTTTTGGTCATATCTCTCAAACTTGTATCGGGTCTTACGGTCATTATAAATTGCCCTGGAACCCCAAAACTGTGGGCAATAGCTCATGAAAACGGCCCTAAAACGCGAATATGGCGAGTTTTTGGTCATATCTCTCAAACTTGTATTGGGTCTTAATATCATTGTAAATCGCCCTGGAACCCCGAAACTATGGGTAATAGCTCATGAAAACGGCCATAATGCGCGAATACGACGATTATTTGGTCATTACTCTAAAATATGTATCGGGTCTTATTATCGTTATAAATCTCCCTGGAACCCCAAAACCGTGGGCAATAGCTCATGAAAACGGCCATAAAACACGAAAACGACGAGTTTTTGGTCATATCTCTCAAACATGTATCGGGTCTTATTGTCGTTCTAAATCGCCCTAGAACCCCAAACCGCCCCACAATAGCTCATGAAAATGGCCATAAAGCGCGAATACGACTGGTTTTTGGTCATATCTCTCAAACATGTATCGGGTCTTACTATCATTATAAATCTCCCTAGAACCGTTGTGGGCAATAGCTCAAGAAAATGGCCATAAAACACGAATACGACGAGTTTTTGGTCATATCTCTCAAGCATGTATCGGGTCTTACTATCGTTGTAAATCGCCCTATAACCCCAACCATGGGCAATAGCTCATGAAACCGGCCATAAAGCGCGAAAACGATAAGTTTTTGGTCATATCTCTCAAACTTGTGTCGGGTCTTACTATTGTTGTAAATTGCCGTAGAACCCAAAAACTGTGAGGAATAGCTCATAAAAACAGCCATAAAACATGAAAACGACGAGTTTTTGATCATACTTCTGAAACTTTTATCGCGTATTACTGTCATTGTATATCGCCCTAGATCCCCAAAACGGTGGGCAATAGCTCATGAAAACGACGATAAAGTACGAATACAACGAGTTTTTGGTCATATCTCTCAAACTTGTATCGGGTCTTACGGTCATTATAAATCGCCCTCGAACCATAAAACTGTGGGCAATAGTTCATGAAAACGGCCATAAAACGCGATACGGCAAGTTTTTGGTCATATCTCTCAAACTTGTATAGGGTCTTACGGTCATTCTAAATCGCCCTAGAACCCCAAAACTATGAACAATAGCTCATGAAAACGGCCATAAAACACGAAAACGACGAGTTTTTGGTCATATCTCTCAAACTTGTATCGGGTCTTACTATCGTTGTAAATCGCCCTGGAACCCCAAAACTATGGGTAATAGCTCATGAAAACGGCCATAAAACATGAAAACGACGAGTTTTTGGTCATATCTCTCAAAAATGTACCGGGCCTTACTGTCGTTGTAAATTGCCCTAGAACCCCAACCGTGGGCAATAGCTCATGCAAACAGCCATAAAACGCGAATACAACGAGTTTTTGGTCACATCTCTCAAAAATGTACTAGGTGTTACTGTCGTTGTAAATCACCCTAGAACCCCAACCGTGGGCAATAGCTCATGAAAACAACCATCAAACGCGAATACAACGAGTTTTTGGTCAGATCTCTCAAACATGTATCGGGTCTTATGGTCATTGTAAATCGCCCTAGAACCGCAAAACCGTGGGCAATAGCTCATGAAAACGGCCATAAAACACGAAAACAATGAGTTTTTCGTCATATCTCTCAAACTTGTATCAGGTCTTACTGTTGTTGTAAATCGCCCTAGAACCCCAAAATTGGGAGCAATAGCTCATGAAAACGGCCATAAAACACGAAAACGACGAGTTTTTTTATCATCTCTCTCAAACTTTTAACGGGTCTTACTGTCGTTGTAAATCGCCCTAGAACCCCAAAACAGTGGGCAATAGCTCATGAAAACGGCCATAAAGCACGAATACAATGAGTTTTTGGTCATATATCTCAAACATGTATCGGGTCTTACTGTCATTGTAAATCGCCCTGGAACCCCAAAACTATAGGCAATAGCTCTTGAAAACAACCATAAAGCGCGAATACGACGAGTTTCTGGTCATATCTCTCAAACTTGTATTGGGCCTTACGGTCATTGTAAATCGCCCTGGAACCCCAAAACTGTGGGCAATAGCTCATGAAAAGGACCATAAAACATGAATACGATGAGTTTTTGGTCATATCACTCAAACATGTATCGGGTCTTACGGTTGTTGTATATCACCCTAGAACTCCAAAACTGTAGGCAATAGCTCATGAAAACGGCCATAAAACACGAAAATGATGAGTTTTTGGTCAAATCTCTCAAACTTGTATCGGGTCTTGCTGTTGTTGTAAATCGCCCTAGAACCCCAAAACTGTGGGCAATAGCTCATGAAAACGGCCATAAAACACGAAAACGACGAGTTTTTAATCATATCTCTCAAACTTTTATCGGGTCTTACTATCGTTGTAAATCGCGCTAGAACCCCAAAACAGTGGGCAATAGCTCATGAAAATGGCCATAAAACACGAATACAACGAGTCTTTGGTCATATCTCTCAGATTTGTAATGGGTCTTACGGTCATTGTAAATCGCCCTGGAACCCCAAAACTGTGGGCAATAGCTCATGAAAACGACCATAAAACATGAATACGATGAGTTTTTGGTCATATCTCCCAAACATGTATCGGGTCTTACGGTTGTTGTAAATCACCCTAGAACTCCGAAACTGTGGACAATAACTCATGAAAACGGCCATAAAACACGAAAACCACGAGTTTCTTGTCATATCTGTTAAACATGTATCGGATTTTACTGTCATTGTAAATCGCCCTGGAACACCAAAATGTGGGCAATAGCTCATGAAAACGGCCATAAAACACGAATACGACGAGTTTTTGGTCATATCTCTCAAACTTGTAACGGGTCTTACTATCGTTGTAAATCGCCCTAGAACCCCAAAATTGTGGGTAATAGCAAATGCAAACGGCCATAAAGCACGAATACAACAAGTTTTTGGTCATATATCTCAAACTTGTATCGGGTCTTACGGTCATTGTAAATCGCCCTAGAACCCCAAAACCGTGGGCAATAGCTCATGAAAACGGCCATAAAACACGAAAACAATGAGTTTTTCGTCATATCTGTCAAACTTGTATGGGGTCTTACTATTGTTTTAAATCGCCCTAGAACCCCAAAACTGTGAGCAATAGCTCATGAAAACGGCCATAAAACACGCAAACGACGAGTTTTTGATCATATCTCTCAAAATTTTATCGGGTCTTACTATCGTTGTAAATCGCCCTAGAACCCTAAAATAGTGGGCAATAGCTCATGAAAACGGCCATAAAGCACGAATACAATGATTTTTGGTCATATCTCTCAAACTTGTATCGGGTCTTACTGTTGTTGTAAATCGCCCTAGAACCCCAAAATTGTGAGCAATAGCTCATGAAAACGGCCATAAAACACGAAAACGACGAGTTTTTGATCATATCTCTCAAACTTTTATCGGGTCTTACTATCATTGTAAATCGCCCTAGAACCCCAAAACAGTGGGCAATAGCTCATGAAAATGGCCATAAAACACGAATACAACGAGTTTTTGGTCATATCTCTCAGATTTGTAATGGGTCTTACGGTCATTGTAAATCGCCCTGGAACCCCAAAACTGTGGGCAATAGCTCATGAAAACGACCATAAAACATGAATACGATGAGTTTTTGGTCATATCTCCCAAACATGTATCGGGTCTTACGGTTGTTGTAAATCACCCTAGAACTCCGAAACTGTGGGTAATAGCTCATGAAAACGGCCATAAAATATGAAAACGATGAGTTTTTGATCATATCTCTCAAACATGTATCGGGTCTTACTATCATTGTAAATTGCCCTAGAACCCCAAAACTGTGGGCAATCGCTCATCAAAACGGCCATAAAACACGAATACGACGAGTTTTTGGTCATATCTCTCAAACTTGTAACGGGTCTTACTATCGTTGTAAATCGCCCTAGAACCCCAAAATTGTGGGTAATAGCAAATGCAAACGGCCATAAAGCACGAATATAACAAGTTTTTGGTCATATATCTCAAACATGTCTCGAGTCTTACGGTCATTGTAAATCGCCCTAGAACCCCAAAACCATGGGCAATAGCTCATGAAAACGGCCATAAAACACGAAAACAATGAGTTTTTCGTCATATCTCTCAAACTTGTATGGGGTCTTACTATTGTTTTAAATCGCCCTAGAACCCCAAAACTGTGAGCAATAGCTCATGAAAACGGCCATAAAACACGAAAACGACGAGTTTTTGATCATCTCTCTCAAACTTTTAACGGGTCTTACTGTCGTTGTAAATCGCCCTAGAACCCCAAAACAGTGGGCAATAGCTCATGAAAACGGCCATAAAGCACGAATACAATGAGTTTTTGGTCATATCTCTCAAACATGTATCGGGTCTTACGGTCATTGTAAATCCCCCTGGAACCCCAAAACTATAGGCAATAGCTCTTGAAAATGGCCATAAAACGCGAATACAACGAGTTTTTGGTCATATCTCTCAAACTTGTATCGGGTCTTACGGTCATTGTAAATCGCCCTAGAACCCCAAAACCATGGGCAATAGCTCATGAAAATGGCCATAAAACACGAAAACAATGAGTTTTTCGTCATATCTCTCAAACTTGTATCGGGTCTTACTGTTGTTGTAAATCGCCCTAGAACCCCAAAACTGTGAGCAATAGCTCATGAAAACGGCCATAAAACACGAAAACGACGAGTTTTTGATCATATCTCTCAAACTTTTATCGGGTCTTACTGTCGTTGTAAATCGCCCTAGAACCCAAAACAGTGGGCGATAGCTCATGAAAACGGCCATAAAGCACGAATACAACGAGTTTTTGGTCATATCTCTCAACCATGTATCGGGTCTTACTGTCATTGTAAATCGCATTGGAACCCCAAAACTATAGGCAGTAGGTCTTGAAAATGGCCATAAAGCGCGAATACGACGAGTTTTTGGTCATATCTCTCAAACTTGTATTGGGTCTTACGGTCATTATAAATCGCCCTGGAACCCCAAAACTGTGGGCAATTGTTCATGAAAACGGCCATAAAACACGAAAACGACGAGTTTCTGGTCATATGTGTCAAACATGTATCGTATCTTACTTTCATTGTAAATCGCCCTAGAACCCCAAAATGTGGGCAATAGCTCATGAAAACGGCCATAAAACACGAATACAACGAGTTTTTGGTCATATCTCTCAAAAATGTACTGGGTCTTACTATCATTGTAAATCACCCTAGAACCCCAAAACAGTGGGCAATAGCTCATGAAAACGACCATAAAGCATGAATACAACGAGTTTTTGGTCATATCTCTCAAACTTGCATCGGGTCTTACGGTAATTATAAATCGCACTGGAACCCCAAAACTGTGGGCAATAGCTCATGAAAACGGCCATAAAACAGGAAAACGACGAGTTTCTGGTCATATCTATAAAAAATGTACGGGATATTACTGTCATTGTAAATCACCCTCGAACCCCAAAATGTGGGCAACAGCTCATGAAAACGGCCATAAAAGACGAATACAGCGAGTTATTGGTCATATCTCTCAAAAATGTACCGGGTCTTACTGTCGTTGTAAATCGCCCTAGAACCCCAACCGTGGGCAATAGCTCATGAAAACAGCCATAAAACGCGAATAACAACGAGTTTTTGGTCATATCTCTCAAACTTGTATCCGGTCTAACGGTCATTCTAAATCGCCCTAGAACCCCAAAACCGTGGGCAATAGCTCATGAAAACGGCCATAAAACACGAATACGACGAGTTTTTGGTCATATCTCTCAAACTTGTCTCGGGTCTTGCTGTTGTTGTAAATCGCCCTAGAACCCCAAAACTGTGGGCAATAGCTCATGAAAACGGCCATAAAACACGAAAACAACGAGTTTTTGATCATATCTCTCAAACTTTTATCGGGTCTTACTATCGTTGTAAATCACCCTAGAACCCCAAAACAGTGGGTAATAGCTCATGAAAATGGCCATAAAGCACGAATACAACGAGTTTTTGGTCATATCTCTCAAACATGTATCGGGTCTTACGGTCATTTTAAATCGCCCTGGAACCCCAAAACTATAGGCAATAGCTCATGAAAACGGCCATAAAGCATGAATACGACGCGTTTTTGGTCATATCTCTCAAACTTCTATCGGGTCTTACGGTCATTATAAATTGCACTACAACCCCAAAACTGTGGGCAATAGCTCATGAAAACGGCCATAAAACACGAAAACCATGAGTTTTTCGTCATATCTCTCAAACTTGTATCGGGTCTTGTTGTTGTTGTAAATCGCCCTAGAACCCCAAAAGTGTGAGCAATATCTCATGAAAACGGCCATAAAACACGAAAACGACGAGTTTTTGATCATATCTCTCAAACTTTTATCGGGTCTTAGTGTCGTTGTAAATCGCCCTAGAACCCCAAAACAGTGGACAATAGCTCATGAAAATGGCCATAGAGCACGAATACAATGCGTTTTTCGTCATATCTCTCAAACTTGTATCGAGTCTTACTGTTGTTGTAAATCGCCCTAGAACCCCAAAACTGTGAGCAATAGCGCATGGAAACGGCCATAAAACACGAAAAGAATGAGTTTTTCTTCATATCTCTCAAACTTGTATCGGGTCTTGCTGTTGTTGTAAATCGCCCTAGAACCCCAAAACTATGAGCAATAGCTCATGAAAACGGCCATAAAACATGAAAATGACGAGTTTTTGATCATATCTCTCAACCTTTTATCGGGTCTTACTGTCGTTGTAAATCGCCCTAGAACCCCAAAACAGTGGACAATAGATCATGAAAACGGCCATAAAGCATGAATACAACGAGTTTTTGGTCATATCTCTCAAACATGTATCGGGTCTTACGGTCATTGTAAATCGCCCTGGAACCCCAAAACTATAGGCAATAGCACTTGAAAGCGGCCATAAAGCGCGAATACGATGAGTTTTTTGTCATATGTCTCAAACTTGTATTGGGTCTTACGGTCATTGTAAATCGCCCTGGAACCCCGAAACTATGGGCAATAGCTCATGAAAACGACCATAAAACATGAATACAATGAGTTTTTGGTCATATCTCTCAAACATGTATCGGGTCTTACTGTAGTTGTAAATCACCCTAGAACCCCAAAACTGTGGGTATTGGCTCATGAAAACGGCCATAAAGCATGAATACAACGAGTTTTTGGTCATATCTCTCAAACTTGCATCGGGTCTTACGGTAATTATAAATCGCCCTGGAACCCCAAAACTGTGGGCAATAGCTCATGAAAACGGCCATAAAACAGGAAAACGACGAGTTTCTGGTCATATCTATAAAAAATGTATGGGATATTACTGTCATTGTAAATCACCCTGGAACCCCAAAATGTGGGCAACAGCTCATGAAAACGGCCATAAAACACGAAAACCCCAAGTTTTTTTGGATCATATCTCTCAAACTTTTATTGGGTCTTACTGTCGTTGTAAATCGCCCTGGAACACCAAAACAGTGGGCAATAGCTCATGAAAACGGCCATAAAGCACGAATATAACGAGTTTTTGGTCATATCTTTCAAACTTGTATCCGGTCTTACTATCATTGTAAATCGCCCTAGAAGCCCAAAACTATAGGCAATAGCTCTTGAAAACGGCCATAAAGCGTGAATACGACGAGGTTTTGGTCATATCTCTCAAACTTGTATTGGGTCTTACGGTCATTGTAAATCGCCCCGGAACCCCAAAACTGTGGGCAATAGCTCATGAAAACGGCCATAAAACACGAATACGACGAGTTTTTGGCCATATCTCTCAAACTTGTATCGGGTCTTACTATTGTTTTAAATCGCCCTAGAACCCCAAACCTGTGGGCAATAGCTCATGAAAATGGCCATAAAGCGCGAATACGACTAGTTTTTGGTCATGTCTCTCAAAATGTATCGGGTCTTACCGTCATGGCAAATCTCCCTAGAACCTCTGTGGGCAATAGCTCATGAAAACGGCCATAAAACACGAAAACAATGAGTTTTTGGTCATATCTCTCAAACTTGTATCGGGTCTTACTGTTGTTGTAAATGGCCCTAGAACCCCAAAACTTTGAGCAATAGCTCATGAAAACGGCCATAAAACACGAAAACAATGAGTTTTTCGTCATACCTCTCAAACTTGTATCGGGTCCTGCTATTGTTGTAAATCGCCCTAGAACCCCAAAACTGTGAGCAATAGCTCATGAAAATGGCCATAAAACACGAAAACGAAGAGTTTTTGATCATATCTCTCAAACTTTTATCGGGTCTTACTGTCGTTGTAAATCGCCCTAGAACCCCAAAACAGTGGACAATAGCTCATGAAAACGGCCATAAAGCACGAATACAACGAGTTTTTGGTCATATCTCTCAAACATGTATCGGGTCTTACGGTCATTGTAAATCGCCCTGGAACCCCAAAACTATAGGCAATAGCTCTTGAAAGCGGCCATAAAGCGCGAATACGACGAGTTTTTGGTCATATCTCTCAAACTTGTATTGGGTCTTGCGGTCATTGTAAATCGCCCTGGAACCCCAAAACTATGGGCAATAGCTCACGGAAACGACCATAAAACATGAATACAATGAGTTTTTGGTCATATCTCTCAAACATGTATCAGGTCTTACTGTAGTTGTAAATCACCCTGGAACCCCAAAACTGTGGGTAATAGCTCCTGAAAACGGCCATAAAGCATGAATAAAACGAGTTTTTGGTCATATCTCTCAAACTTGTATCGGGTCTTACGGTCATTATAAATCGCCCTGGAACCCCAAAACTGTGGGCAATAGCTCATGAAAACGGCCATAAAACAGGAAAACGACGAGTTTCTGGTTATATCTGTCAAACATGTATGGGATCTTACTGTCATTGTAAATCACCCTAGAACCCCAAAAAGTGGGCAATAGCTCATGAAAACGGCCATAAAACACGAATACAACGAGTTATTGGTCATATCTCTCAAAAATGTACCGGGTCTTACTGTCGTTGTAAATCGCCCTAGAACCCCAAACCCGTGGGCAATAGCTCATGAAAACAGCCATAAAACACGAATACAACGAGTTTTTGGTCATATCTCTCAAACATGTATCAGGTCTTACGGTCATTGTAAATCGCCCTAGGATCCCAAAACCGTGGGCAATAGCTCATGAAAACGGCCATAAACAACGAAAACAATGAGCTTTTCATCATATCTGTTAAACTTGTATCGGGTCTTACTATTGTTGTAAATCGCCCTAGAACCCCAAAACTTTGAGCAATAGCTCATGAAAACGGCCATAAAACACGAAAACGACGAGTTTTTGGTCATATCTCTCAAACTTGTACCGGGTCTTACTATAGTTGTAAATCACCCTGGAACCCCAAAACTGTGGGTAATAGCTCATGAAAACGGCCATAAAGCATGAATACGATGAGTTTTTGGTCATATCTCTCAAACTTCTATCGGGTCTTACGGTCATTATAAATTGCACTAGAACCCCAAAACTGTGGGCAATAGCTCATGAAAACGGCCATAAAACACGAAAACCATGAGTTTTTCGTCATATCTCTCAAACTTGTATCGGGTCTTGTTGTTGTTGTAAATCGCCCTAGAACCCCAAAACTGTGAGCAATATCTCATGAAAACGGCCATAAAACACGAAAACGACGAGTTTTTGATCATATCTCTCAAACTTTTATCGGGTCTTACTGTCGTTGTAAATCGCCCTAGAACCCCAAAACAGTGGACAATAGCTCATGAAAATGGCCATAAAGCACGAATACAATGCGTTTTTCGTCATATCTCTCAAACTTGTATCGGGTCTTACTGTTGTCGTAAATCGCCCTAGAACCCCAAAACTGTGAGCAATAGCTCATGGAAACGGCCATAAAACACGAAAAGAATGAGTTTTTCTTCATATCTCTCAAACTTGTATCGGGTCTTGCTGTTGTTGTAAATCGCCCTAGAACCCCAAAACTGTGGGCAATAGCTCATGAAAACGGCCATAAAACATAAAAACAACGAGTTTTTGATCATATCTCTCAACCTTTTATCGGGTCTTACTGTCGTTGTAAATCGCCCTAGAACCCCAAAACAGTGGACAATAGATCATGAAAACGGCCATAAAGCATGAATACAACGAGTTTTTGGTCATATCTCTCAAACATGTATCGGGTCTTACGGTCATTGTAAATCGCCCGGGAACCCCAAAACTATAGGCAATAGCTCTTGAAAGCGGCCATAAAGCGCGAATACGATGAGTTTTTTGTCATATGTCTCAAACTTGTATCGGGTCTTACGGTCATTGTAAATCGCCCTGGAACCCCGAAACTATGGGCAATAGCTCATGAAAACGACCATAAAACATGAATACAATGAGTTTTTGGTCATATCTCTCAAACATGTATCGGGTCTTACTGTAGTTGTAAATCACCCTAGAACCCCAAAACTGTGGGCAATAGCTCATGAAAACGGCCATAAAACACGAATACAATGAGTTATTGGTCATATCTCTCAAAAATGTACCGGGTCTTACTGTCGTTGTAAATCGCCCTCGAACCCCAAACCCGTGGGCAATAGCTCATGAAAACGTCCATAAAACACGAATACGACGAGTTTTTGGTCATATCTCTCAAACTTGTATCGGGTCTTGCTGTTGTTGTAAATCGCCCTGGAACCCCGAAACTATGGGCAATAGCTCATGAAAACGACCATAAAACATGAATACACTGAGTTTTTAGTCATATCTCTCAAACATGTATGGGGTCTTACTGTCGTTGTAAATCGCCCTATAACCCCAAAATAGTGGGTAATAGCTCATGAAAATGGCCATAATGCACGAATACAACGAGTTTTTGGTCATATCTCTCAAACATGTATCGGGTCTTACGGTCATTTTAAATCGCCCTGGAACCCCAAAACTATAGGCAATAGCTCTTGAAAGCGGCCATAAAGCGCGAATACGAGGAGTTTTTTGTCATATGTCTCAAACTTGTATTGGGTCTTACGGTCATTGTAAATCGCCCTGGAACCCCGAAACTATGGGCAATAGCTCATGAAAACGACCATAAAACATGAATACAATGAGTTTTTGGTCATATCTCTCAAACATGTATCGGGTCTTACTGTAGTTGTAAATCACCCTAGAACCCCAAAACTGTGGGCAATAGCTCATGAAAACGGCCATAAAACACGAATACAACGAGTTATTGGTCATATCTCTCAAAAATGTACCGGGTCTTACTGTCGTTGTAAATCGCCCTGGAACCCCGAAACTATGGGCAATAGCTCATGAAAACGACCATAAAACATGAATACAATGAGTTTTGGTCATATCTCTCAAACATGTATCGGGTCTTACTGTAGTTGTAAATCACCCTGGAACCCCAAAACTGTGGGTAATAGCTCCTGAAAACGGCCATAAAGCATGAATACAACGAGTTTTTGGTCATATCTCTCAAACTTGTATCGGGTCTTACGGTCATTATAAATCGCCCTGGAACCCCAAAACTATAGGCAATAGCTCATGAAAACGGCCATAAAACAGGAAAACGACGAGTTTCTGGTTATATCTGTCAAACATGTATGGGATCTTACTGTCATTGTAAATTACCCTAGAACCCCAAAAAGTGGGCAATAGCTCATGAAAACGGCCATAAAACACGAATACAACGAGTTATTGGTCATATCTCTCAAAAATGTACCGGGTCTTACTGTCGTTGTAAATCGCCCTAGAACCCAAACCCGTGGGCAATAGCTCATGAAAACGTCCATAAAACACGAATACGACGAGTTTTTTTCATATCTCTCAAACTTGTATCGGGTCTTGCTGTTGTTGTAAATCGCGCTAGAACCCCAAAACTGTGGGCAATAACTCATGAAAACGGCCATAAAACACGAAAACAACGAGTTTTTGATCATATCTCTGAAACTTTTATCGGGTCTTACTGTCGTTGTAAATCGCCCTATAACCCCAAAATAGTGGGGTAATAGCTCATGAAAATGGCCATAAAGCACGAATACAACGAGTGTTTGGTCATATCTCTCAAACTATTTTAAATCGCCCTGGAACCCCAAAACTATAGGCAATAGCTCTGAAAGCGGCCATAAAGCGCGAATACGACGTGTTTTGGTCATATCTCTCAAACTTTTATTGGGTCTTACGGTCATTGTAAATCGCCCTGGAACCCCAAAACTATGGGCAATAGCTCATGAAAATGACCATAAAACATGAATACGATGAGTTTTTGGTCATATCTCTCAAACATGTATCGTGTCTTCCGGTTGTTGTAAATCATCCTAGAACCCCAACCGTGGGCAATAGCTCATGAAAACAGCCATAAAACACGAATACAACGAGTTTTTGGTCATATCTCTCAACATGTATCAGGTCTTACGGTCATTGTAAATCGCCCTAGGATCCCAAAACCGTGGGCAATAGCTCATGAAAACGGCCATAAAACACGAAAACAATGAGATTTTCATCATATCTGTTAAACTTGTATCGGGTCTTACTATTGTTGTAAATCGCCCTAGAACCCCAAAACTTTGAGCAATAGCTCATGAAAACGGCCATAAAACACGAAAAACGACGAGTTTTTTTGTCATATCTCTCAAACTTGTACCGGGTCTTACTATAGTTGTAAATCACCATGGAACCCCAAAAACTGTGGGTAATAGCTCATGAAAACGGCCATAAAGCATGAATACGATGAGTTTTTGGTCATATCTCTCAAAACTTCTATCGGGTCTTACGGTCATTATAAATTGCACTAGAACCCCAAAACTGTGGGCAATAGCTCATGAAAACGGCCATAAAACACGAAAACCATGAGTTTTTCGTCATATCTCTCAAACTTGTATCGGGTCTTGTTGTTGTTGTAAATCGCCCTAGAACCCCAAAACTGTGAGCAATATCTCATGAAAACGGCCATAAAACACGAAAACGACGAGTTTTTGATCATATCTCTCAAACTTTTATCGGGTCTTACTGTCGTTGTAAATCGCCCTAGAACCCCAAAACAGTGGACAATAGCTCATGAAAATGGCCATAAAGCACGAATACAGTGCGTTTTTCGTCATATCTCTCAAACTTGTATCGGGTCTTACTGTTGTCGATAAAATCGCCCTAGAAACCCCCAAAACTGTGAGCAATAGCTCATGGAAACGGCCATAAAACACGAAAGAATGAGTTTTCTTCATATCTCTCAAACTTGTATCGGGTCTTGCTGTTGTTGTAAATCCGCCCTAGAACCCCCCCCCAAAACTGTGGGCGAATAGCTCATGAAAACGGCCAATAAAACATAAAAACAACGAGTTTTTGATCATATCTCTCAAACCTTTTATCGGGTCTTATGTCGTTGTAAATCGCCCTAGAACCCCAAAACAGTGGACAATAGATCATGAAAACGGCCATAAAGCATGAAATACAAACGAGTTTTGGTTCATTCTCTCAAACATGTATCGGGTCTTACGGTCATTTTAAATCGCCCTAGAACCCCAAAACTATAGGCAATAGCTCTTGAAAACG